>PVIY010052624.1:0-15097 GCA_004026745.1 Myrmecophaga tridactyla
GGCAGGCTCCATCTAAGCAACAAAAAGAGGTTCTCTAGGGGGTGACTGTTAGGCCTAATTTTAAGTTGGCTTAGCCTTTCCTTTGCAGGGTTAAGTTTCATATGAACAAACCCCAAGGTTGGGAGCGCAGCCTATTGCTTTGGTTGTCTGCACTGCTTGTGAGAATATCAAGAATTCTCCACTTGGGGAAGTTGAATTTTCCCCCTTTCTCATCATTCCCCCAAGGGGACTTTGCAAATACTTTTTTTTATTCGCTGGGGAACCAGGACTTTAAACATGCAATCTAGAGTTCCCAGGATGAAAAACATGTTTCTAAACTTAACCCATTCCTGTGGGTGTGAACTCACTGTAAGACCTTTTGACGAGCTTAGTTCAGTTAACGTGTGACCTAGCTCAGTCAGGATGGTGCTTAATCCTGGTTTTGGAGTCCTTTTAAATAGAATGAAATTCAGGCAGGTAGAGAGAAAGCCACTGAAAGCAAGAAGCTGAAAGTGAACATAACCCAGAAGAGAAGGGAGAGGCCAAGAATGGCTGCCATGTGCATTGCCATGTGACAAAGAGAAGCCCAGGACCTAGGATCACTGGTAGCCAGTCTCAGAACACCAGTCTCCAGAAAAAAATATCGCCTTGAGGAGGGTTTGATTTCGACTTCTTCTAGCCTCAAAACCATAAGCCATTAAATTCTCACGGTTTAAGCCACTGTACTGCATGGTATTTGCTTGAGAGCCAAGGAAACGTAAATAGCCCCCTATTTTTTCCCCATAACCTTAATTTTTTCAGAAGACCAAGGCTAATAGTGCTTTTATCCCCCATTCTGGATTTGTCTGTTTCCTTACAGTGTCATTTAATTTGTCCCAAGAAACTTTGTCCTCTAATATTCCAAGTCAGTGAGTCAAGCCCCCATCTGAGAATATTTTTACTACATCCCAAGGAGTCTTCATGATGCATATTAATACCCAGGGGATGGGTCCTCCTTCACAGTCAACCACAATTAGAACACCCGCTTCCTGGGAGACTAAAGACCTCCTGCCAGGAGCTGGTGACTTCCTGAGGGTCCTGGGCTTCTGGTGGTGCTGTCCCAGCTAAAAGCAGCTGGACCCAGGACCACTTCTGAGGAATTAAAAAATGGGCCATTTTTAGCTCACATGGCCAGTGCAAGAATTCCATATTTAAAAAGCTCTTTCACCTTACAGGCCAAGGAGGGAATTCTAAACAGAGGAGACTGCATCACTTTTGTGAGTAAAGGTGATCTTATGAGGGAGTCACAGAAATACCACAGGATAAGCTGTGCCTAGAGGGTTTTGTGCCTGGTTGCAGAAGTAGTGCATGTTTATCTCTTATGCAACATGTTCAGGTCAGTATCTGCCTAGGCACAGGTGCAGATATGGGTCAGCCCAGCAGAGGAGCACACGTTAGCTAGAGTTAAGATATTTACTTGTTTATTTACTATGTTTACATGACGAGAAAAGGGAATCTATCTGGTTCTTGAGGGGGTGGAAAGAGGAATTTGAATAAGTATTTTCCAATTTTCCATTACCTCTTCCCTTCTCTCAATCCCAACCAACCCCTAAAGGAGGGAAGGAGCCAAGAGGAAATTGTGGAGAAAATCTGGGTGCTCCCAGCTGTTTTCGTTCTCTCAGAAGAAATAGTCTTCAAGCCTTTGTGGAAGTAAGTTACTGAAATCCCTTTTAATTCTCCTGTCCAATATCAAGAATTGTCCACTGCCTTAATGAAAAATAAGTGTACTTCTTAAAGTCCTTCAGAAGATTTTCTTGGCAAGGAAAATTGGGTAAGAAGTGCATCTGATCAGGAGTCAATTAGATTTCCTTTGTCCTAGAAGTCAAAATCTGGCAATATATGACTACCTGCTTTTTTTCCTAAACAAATAATATTGTTTCATGCTCCCCAACCTTTGCACATATTGTTTTATCTTTCGGAATGTTGATTCCTCCATTCTTCATCTAACTACTACTTGTCCTGCAAACATACCCACCCACGGAGTTGTTTTTCTGTTCCCCTGCCAGTTTGTGGTTCCTCATTTGAATTCACTGTCCACTTCAACTCCGGACAATACTTTTCATCCTGCACTGGAATAATGAATCAGATTGCACATTCCTTGGGCAACTATGTCTTATTCAACTTTTTAAGCTCTGAGATGCTCCAAGAATGGGCTCTGACATACAATAAGCAGTGGACACTCAGGAAATATTTTATAACTCCTACCCAAACCCACATTTATCTCAATCAAGCCTGTTTTCCTGGAGTTCTTCTGATCAGGTTATTGCCTAAAAAAAAAGTACTTCAGTTTCGTATGCCGAGTAGGCCTCTTTTTAGTAAATCCACTGAACTGACTCATAACTGTACCAGAACTACCAGAGTTCCAGACCAAGGGTCCATCAACATTGGTTCTTGTCTTTCTTTGCCCCTAAATAAGTATCTGAGATAAGGGTCAAGCCACTTAACTTAGTGAATATTGATGGTCTGCCACATGCCAGGCAGAGGCCAAAGAGTTTATAATCTAGGGGAGAAGATAGATAATTCAGTACATCTCCAGGTAATTTGGGATTTATATACCAGTATAGGCACAGGTTGCTCTATTAGGAAGAAGTTGCAGCTGAAGCCTTTTGAATGATCTTCAATTGCTTAAATTTGGAGCATACGGAGAAGGAAAACAATCAAGAATAGGAAGCATTCGACCAGAATTTGAAAGGTGTGTAGGAGACTGATGTGTACATTTTGGAGGCGGGTGGGTGGTGACTGAGTACATTCCAGGCAGAATAAAAAACTGAACAAACACAAACACGAGTAAAGCAACGTAGGAAAACAGTGCTTCAAAGAGAATTGAGTCAAGGAAATAGTCAAGGGAAAACGAATTTCCCAAAGCAAGAGCCTAATGCATTGCTGGGAAAGTTTCAGATGAGGAAAGGTAGCCTGAGTGATTTGGTAATACTTAGAAAATGGCATGTTTTTCTGCTTATTCATGGAAGCACAAATGGGGAAATCAGTTTGAACAAGTTTGCCTGGAACATACTGCTATTAAGTTTGAGCTTTATCCGGCAGAGCCAATTGAGAATTCTCACAGAGTTGTATGCATTTGATGACTGCGGTCTCAACATGGGACGGGCTGAAGCGGCAAAAGGCATTGCTCTCCCGGCCTCAGTTTACTCGTCTACTATAAGAAAATAAATCCTTCCCAAACGTGACTTCGGGCCCCACCGCCTCCTTCTTCCTGCTTCCGGGCCGGCTGTCACCCTACCCATCCCTTGGCCCGGGTAGGCGGGGAACGTCTCTAGGGTCACGGCAGCCGCTGCTACCCTGGCCGCGCACCTGGGCAGTGCCTCGGGGCCGGAGAGCGGGGTTTCCCGTTGCTTTTCCGCCCCCGAGGTCCTCGCGTGGCGCGTCCTCGCCTGCCTGGAGAGGAGCCGGAGCGCTCCCGACAGCCACCACGCGGCGCCGCCACTCTCCGCGGGGCCGCAGAGCTCGCCTAGGGCGGCCGGTCGGCACAGGGTAAAGGTCGGCCGCAGACGTGCTTTAGGAGCGCGGGATACGACAGGAGCGCGGGCGAGTCGCGTGCGGCGGCGAGGTCACGTGCGGCGGCCCGGGTCACGTGGGGGCGGCCCCAGCGTACCGCCCCGGCCCCGCCCCCCGCTGGCGCCCCGCCCCCCGCCCGACTCTCCCGCGCGCCCAGTCCCAGGTCCCGGTGGCTGCCGGCGGCGGGCCCGGGTTTCCCTGCGCGCGCCCGAGGCGGGCCTTCCAGGTAGCTGGTGGGCGCGGGGCGGTGGGCGCCGGGAGCTGGGCGGTGGGCGCGGGGCACCCCGTCCCCCCGTGGGAGCGCTGGTGCTGTCGCTGCTCGCGGCTGCCGCCTGCTAAGGGCGGCCCTGGCCTCGGGCCCTTCGCATCCCGGCCCGCCGGGCACCCGGCATCCGCTCGGGGGCCTCTGGGTGGCGTGGGAGTCGCAGTCCGCGGACTCGGCTGCCTTCTTCTGCCCCACGACCCCCAGGCCTCTACGGGGCACTGTCCTCCCAGTCGGGACTCTTACACGGGAGCGCTGTGATGCCAGCCCGGCCTCTGCTGCAGGACCCCCTTCTGTTCCATCGAAGGTGACGGTCGAGGCGCTGTGTCCTGCCATAAGTGGCCTTTGGTGTGGATTTACTTATTTGCACGTGAGATACCCCGAAGCCACCTGCTGCAGGATTCTTTGCAGCTGAGGATTACGATTTTATCAAGTAAGCTTGTCCTTACGCTTTGAAAAGAAAAAAAAGAAAAAAGATTCGTGGTTTTATTTGCCTTTGCCCAACTCTTTTTCCGGGGGTGGGTTTAAAGTCCTTGGAGGACAAAACGGGAGCTCTGAGGCGGGTGTGTACTGCGGGGTGGTAACATCAGAATATCACGGTATATAATGCCAGAGGAAACGAGAAAATGATTTAATACCGAAGGCAGTTTATAGTGTGCTTTAAAATTTAGAGAGTGTCAATCAGAAGTGAGCATTGGGTGAATTTCTCCCCTTTAAACTCCTTGAGTTTGTAATTATATATTTAGGTTCTGTTAATAAAGCTGTTCATCTGTGGAATGGAAATCTTTTAATCTATTCTCTAAATACCAGTCTATTTATTAGGACTCTGGACAGGTCCTTTTTCTTCTGTCGCACTAGTCTGTCTGATGAGGGAAGATGGTAACCTTAAAGAAATTTCTTCTCCAGTGACTTTTATGTGTGGGATCCAAATGATCAGGTTCTGGGAACTGCAGAGAACAAACAGCCATAAACGCCAAAGTTATCAAGCTGGTAGCTTAAAATAAGTTATTTTTTTGTTTTTTAAATTAATCCGTGCCCATTTGTTCTAGCAAGAGCTTGGCCCTGTCTTAACAATAAATAGTTCAAGCCAGGAAGTCAGAGACATTCTCCATTGAGAGCCTGAGTGGGAAAACGAAATTGAAAGGAAGTAAAAGAACTTTTTATTATAATGCTCCTGCATGTACTATGTTTCAGTTTTCCACAGGAAACAAGGTTTGGGAGTCTAGAGTCCAGGCAGGGTATCAGAACACATTTTTTATATTCTGTGGTTGAAAACACCCTAAAAATATTACATATTATAGTGAATTTAATAAATTCTGTGGAATTGAACTAGAGCAGAGTAAATAGAGATCAGCTAATTGACAGTATCTAAAGTGAGTGTATATTTGTCTCACAATATGGACTTGATTTTAAAAAATCTTCCAAGTATTACATTAAATCTACAATATAGACTTTATTTTAAATTTGTAAGCAAAGCATGGAAGAAAATCTGGAAAATGCAGATAAGCATAAAGAAGCATGTATATCACCTGTAATAATACATATAAACATAACAGTTAATATTTTGCGGTATAAGTACTTTTTGCTGTACAAATTAATTGGGTTCCTGTGTTCAAATGTGATTTTTTTTTTTTTCTTGGCATGGGCAGGCTCCAGAAATCGAACCTGGGTCTCTGGCATGGCAGGCGAGAATTATGCCAGGTTCCGGTGTTCAGAGAGTGCTGTTTCAGATTGTTCTAGTTTGCAAGCTGCCAGAATGGGATATACTAGAAACAGAATGGCTTTTATAAGGGGGAATTTATGTATAAAGTTGCAAGTTTATAGTCCTAAGGCGGTGAAAATGTCCTAATTAAATCAAGTCTATAAAAATGTCCAAATTAAGGCACCAATTAGAGGTTACCTTCACTCAAGAAAGGCCAAAAAGTTCAGGGTTTCTCTCTCAACTGAAAGGCACATGGTGAACATGGCGAAGTCTGCTAGCTGTATCTCCAGGCTTCTGGTTTCATGAGGCTTCCCTGGGGTCATAGTCCTTTTGCATCTCCAAAGGTCTCTGGCTGCTGTGGGCTCTGTAGCTCTTTCCAAAATGGTTCCCTCTTAAAGGGCTCCTGTAAGTAACCCCACCTTGAATGGGTGGAGACACATCTCCATGGAAACCATCTAATCAAAAGTTACCATCCACAATTGGGTGGGTCACATCTCCATGGGAACAATAAAAAAGCTCCCATCCAGCAACATTGAAGGAAGATTAAAGTACATGGCTTTTCTGGGGTCCACAAATTCAAACCAGCACACAGATTGTAAGGGATACTGTGACATCCAGCCCTAGCTCATTCCTGAATTTAGGAGAGAAAGTAGCAAGGGTTTGGGTCGTGAAGAATTTATCCAAATCTGTTTGATTCTTGAGTGCAGAAAGACTTTGGTAGCATGAATTCAAATAGCTTAGGGATACCTCTATATTCTCTATATTTTTGAGTATTAGGTATACTTTTGTAAAATGAGGTCCTATTTGTACATGTGTAATGTAAGGTGTGAACTGATTTCAGGAGATTCATCTCTCCAGGGAAGACTATTCAAACCATCCCTGAAGGATCCCATAACCCCAGAAAAGAAGTTTCTATGTCTTTCCTGAGATTAGCATACCATAGGGTCAGTTATTTGCTGGACTAGTCATTTTGAGGCTTTTGAAAGAGTTTGCTTGTTGGAAATGGACAAAGTCTGTGATCTCTCAAGGGCTTCAGTCTTGAACTCAAATGGAATCGTGGAAACGTCCATTAGTATCGTTTCCAGTTGGGGTAGATTGCTTCCAAAGGTAGCCATCTAGAATTCCTCCCAGCCATGGACTTAACTGCCATCCCTCCCTTCAAGAGATCTTCAAGAGAGTTTCCTTCTGTTCCATTTGAATCTAGACTGGCCTTGGGAATGAAGGGATTCTGTGTCAGTTTTCGGCAGGATCTTTAAGACACATGGCAGTTTTAGCTTTCGCTATCTTAAGAAGGCCATCAGCATATACAGAGGCTTGGGCTAAAGAGAGCCTGCCTGAAGGAGTGTCCCATATATGTGAGCAAGGCTTGCTGCAGTCCTAGTCAGGCTCCCAGTCCCTGCAGCCTCACAGTAACCCTCGCTGAGTGGGCAGAAGTGCCAGCTGAGTCCAGCCAAAACATCGCATCAAGGGAGATGATAAATTGCTGTTGTTTGAAAGCCACTAAGTTTTGAGATGATAAGTTATTCAGAGGTAGACAGATGAAAACAACAACATAGCCCATGCTCCATCAAGCCTTGGTAGTCAGTCCCAAGATGTGAACGTCAGTCCCAAGATGTGAACCATGGGCACAAAATTATGGCCAACCCAAGCAGTGATATGCTTTAATGATAAATCTCTAAATCAGATCTTTGTAAATGCACTTACTGAATTAGTTAAACCAAGGATTAGCTGGAGCTCATATTCTCCAAGGTAACTTATTAAATAAAAAATCATTTTCTTTTACATAATTGGTTATTGTTTGTATGTGTGATTGTCAGTTTTAAGTTAGCAGCCTGTGGTATGATAATCTGAAACCTTTCAGAGAAATGACCCTTTACTGAACAAATGGATGTGTGATGCCGCTTTCAGCTTGTCACTTTATGTTAGTGCCATGATCGCAGTTATTTACTGCATTGATGATAATGTAGAGGAGCTGGAGTGAGTGCATGTATCAGAGATCCTTTGTTTCCAGGGGTCAAGGAGGGTAAATATTAAGAAAACTATGCTTTCTAATGTATATATTCTGTTAGAGGACTTTAAACAAACACAATAAAGGGATTCTTAGGTCCATTTCTGTCATTGCCTATAAGTGGAAAAGTCCTCTTGGTAACTTTCCATTCCACTTGTGGTTAGATCAGCTTTTTTTTTCACCTGGGCAGGCATCAGAAGTTGAACCCGGGTTTCCATCATGGCAGGTGAGAACTCTGCCTGCTGAGCCACCATGGCCCACCCTAGGTCAGCTTTTAAAAAACAAAACCAAGAAACAAAACCTCTTTCCTAGAGGAAAAAATCTCACAGATCAGATCAGATGGGTACCTGGATAAACTTATGGTCTCCAGCTTCCGCTGGACTCTGCTGTATCATCTTGCTATGTTTCCCTGGTCAGTGTTCTTTCCTATTCTCCCAGGTGGCTGCTTCAAACTTCTCCACTCTTAAATGTCTGACCTTTTATTGCTAATTCCCTGCTCACTCACATCAAAAAACCTTATGTCTTTCTACACAGGGTAAAATAGAGACTTCAGAACAGAATGTTCCCAAATGCAAATCAAAATCACAGTGAGACATCACTTCACGTCCTGTAGCCTGGCGATAATTAAAAAGACAGGCAATAAAAAGTGTTGATGAGGATGTGGAGAAATTGGAATCCTCATATACCGTTGATGTGAATGTAAAATAATACAGCCACTGGGAAACCAGTTTGGCAGTTCCTCGTGAAGTTAAACAGAGTTGCATGTGACCCAGCAGTTCCACTCATAGGTATATATCCAAGAGAAACGAAAGCATATGTCTACTCAAAAACATTGTTCATGATAGCCAAAAAAGGTAAACAATCCAAATACTCATTAACTGATTAGCAGATAAATAGAATGTGGTGTATCCATTCAATGGAAAGTTGCTCGGTCATAAAAAGGAATGAAGTTCTGATACATGCTACAACATGGATGAACTTTGAAGATGTCTTGCTAAGTGAAAAAAAACCAGATACTAAAGATCATGTTATTTGACTCCATTTATGTGATATACCCAGGCTAGACAAATCCATAGAAACAGAAAGTAGATTAGTGGTTGCCACAGTTTGAGGGTGGGGAGTGGGGAATGGAGAGTGATATTGCCATTGGGTGCAGAATTTCTTTTTGGGGTGATGAAAATATTTTGGAAATAGTGGTGATGGTTGCACAATGTTGTGACTTTACCAAAACCCACTGAATTGTACATTCTAAAACAGTGAATTTTATGGTGTGTGTTAGGTCTTTATTAGAGAGAGAATGCTTCCAAATTCTGGTTGCATAATTCATGCCTTTCCTCCTTCCTTTATGTTAATAGCAGCAGATCTCACTTCCTGCTACTTGTTGAGGAATCTCATTTAGTTGATTTTATCCTCTCTTTACCTTTCTCTTTTCCCCTCTCGCTCTCCCTCTCCTTCTTTCTCTTCTTTATTGTTAGCTTCCTTCTTGTAAAGCGCACAGCCATAGGCTTCCATGACACTGAATTCTGGTTTTCTTTCTACTTCTCTATTCCTTTACCTTCTCTTCTATAGGGTACTCTGTCCCTTTACTGTTGGAGTTTCTTAGGGTTTTTGTCCAAGGTCCACTTTTCCCTGGGTGATCTCGTCCGTGCCTAGTTCCTAATTCCAGTCCAGATCTCTCTCTTAAGGTTCAGGTTCATACATTTGTCTGTTGGACATATCCACTTTGCCCATAAATACTGAAAACTTAAAACGTCCAAACTGGAACTCATCTCCCCTAAAACTTTCCATGTTCTCTGTTGAGTGTGTGCTATTACCGTTCCCTCACTCACTCAAGCTGAGCATTTCGGTATGATACTCGGTTTGGCCTTTTCCCTCATCCCAGCTCCCCTCCTTCCTTTAGCCAATTAAAGAATCCTCCTGAGTAAATCTCTGTCCATTTTTCTCCATTCCTCCTGGCACAGGTTCCTAGCCTTTCTTTCCTGGATTACTGTAACCACCTTAAACTCTCTCTAAGGCCTGCTTCTTCACCCCCATCTTGTCTCTATATTCAGCCAGAGTAATCTTTCATAGACATAAATCTGGGCTTGTCCTTCCCTGTTTAAGACCCTTCAGTGACTGCATGTTGCTGTTAGGATTAAGTTTAAGCTTTTTAGTGTGGACACGTGATCTGGCCCCAGCTATCCTTTCTGTGTCTGTCAGTGTCACCTCTTGCCCTTTCCTTGTGGGCTCCAGCCATTCCCCATTTCTATCATTTCCTCCACCTGTCATGTGCTCACTGTCCCAGGTGTCTGCCTTCGTGGTCAGGTAGTTGACCCTTCCCAAACTGGTGCCTCCGAAGCAGCTGAACCTCCCTTCGCAGCGTTGGCTAAACACACTGTCATAGCATCTGTTTACGTGTGTCTAGGTGTCTCCACCTCCCCCGTAAGTTCTTATTGAGGGTAGTACTGTTGGCTCTGTGCTGTGTTTACCTAGAGGAATTTTTTTGTTGAATGAACAAAGCTATGGTTCTGGCTTTCCATTCCTGGAATTTTAGCTTGGCTGTGGGTCATTGCAGGGTATAGGCTGCTGTGCATGTTTTTCATACAGCCAGAGAGTAGTAGACAAAATCATTTTTGAGACATACAGGTTCATGATACTGTAGATTTGAATTTGGGGACTCAGTTGCAGCCTTGAACTCATTAGAAGAACAAAAATGAAGTGTTATGTTCTATCCACTTTTTCAGCCTTTGACTCATCTGTACTATTTGGTCTATTTGGTGCAATAGCACAAAACTGTAGAAGGACATTATTTCTTATTATTGAGAAAGCTTCTTTTCTGGCTTTCTTTTGAAAATGAAAGTATCCTGTAAAAGCAATATTTTTATAAATTCATGGTCAGCTTTACAGTCCTGAATATGTTCTGTTCTTTTTGTTGCCAATATTTTTGCCATTGAGTTGTTTGCTTTTGTATCCTGAACATGTGACCTCAGGCTTCTTTCTTCACTTACATTGAGTGATCTGATTCCTTGTGTTCTATAACTGCCTGAAGTTTCTGTGTAAGAACAAAGCCCCTCAGAGACAGAAGCTATGGACTGAATCAGAATAGAGGCAGTCCTCCTAAGCCCCTCCTGGCTAAGGGTTTCAACAATTTAGTAAGAAAGTCTAGACGTCAGTTGTTGAAACTACAAATGTTTGTAGTTCATTTGGAAAAAAAAAAAATGACCCCTTAGATGAAAAGCTAGAGAAATTCTTCCACAGGCCATTGTTCCAAGTCATGCTTCAGTGATAAAAACACAGTGGCAGTTGGAGAGTGACAGTTGTAGGACTTATTTTTGCCTCTTAAATGAGTATGTATTTTAACAGAACTGAGAAGGAAAAAGAGCAGTGACAGTCAGTGTTGGGAAATTCTACGTCAGTAGTCGTGCTGTCCTCTAAATGAAGATAGAATTATCTTCAGTTTCCTGCCCAGGTGGCTTCAGCTGCATCTTTATGAAGGATGGCAATAAACTGGAGAAGGCCACTTTCTCAGAGCACCTTAGTCCTTGTTGAACTTGTCAAGCATTCAGGACATTCTTTCCCTTTTATTCTTGCAGTGCGGTGAACTTGCTGAACAGAAGAGTTCATGACAGCTGTTTTTGCAGCTGCTTCAGTGACAGCATCAGCATCTCAGCAAATCTGAAGCTTTGCTTCCTGTTTGCAGTGCTCACATCATAGAATGGGTGAAATAATTGGTTTTGTTTTCAGTTGCACACTCTTTTTTTTTTTAAATTGTGGAACTTAGATACGACGTGAACTTTTCCAATTTAAACACCCCCAAGTGTACCATTCAGAGGGATTAGTCACATTCACCATCTTGTGGTACCTGCCACCCTCCACTACAAAACTTTCCCATCTCCCCACACAGTGACTCTGTGCCCATTAGGTATTAACTCCCGTCCCCCCTGCCCCATGTCCCTGGCAACCCGTACTCTAATTTCTGTCTCTATGAGCTTGCATATTCTCTGATATTTTCCTTGTAGTTACCATGGAGCTTAAATTCAGCACCCTAATCAATTACAATCTCCTTAAATACCAACTTAACTTCTGTGGTATACCCAATCTATGTTCCCATACTCCTCTGTCCCCCCATCTTTCTTGTCACAGATTGCATGCTTATACATTATGAATCCAAAAGCACTGATTTCTAATTACATTTTATGCATTATGCATTTGCCTTTTAGATTCTTGAAGCAAAAATACAATAGAACTGGGATTTATATTTACCCATATCATTACCCTCACTAGAGATGCTTATTTCTTCAATCAGCTTCAGTCTCTTGCTTAGCATCCTTTTCTTTAACCTGTAGAACTCTCTTTAGCATTAATTGTGGGGCTGGTCTAATGGTGATGGAGTCCCTCAGCTTTTGTATATGTTAGAATGTCTTGATCTTGCTCTCATTTTTTTTTAATTGTGAAAAATAGCATATATGCAAAACAGCAATAAATTTCAAAGCACACTGCAACAATTGGTTGTAGAACAAATTTCAGAGTTTGTTACGAAACTGACCTAAACAATTTTAGGTTTTTCCTTCGAGCTACCCCAAGACACTGGAGACTAAAAGAAATATGAATATAATGATTCAGCAGTCATACTCATTTGTTAAATCCTATCTTCTCAGTTATAACTCTACCTTCTCCTTTGATCTTTCGCCCATTCTTTAGGGTTATTTGGGCTGTGCCCATTCTAACATGTTCATGTTGGAAAGGGCTAGCAGTAATATGGGATAGGGGAGTAGAACTAGTTGGTATTCTGGAGAGGTTGGTCCCTCTGGATTTCAGGACTTATCTGCCCTAGGAACCCATCTGGAGCTTGTCAGTTTCTGGGAAGTAATTATAGTGCTTGGAACCTTTGTAGAATCTCATATAAAGCCCTAAGTATTCTTTAGGGTTGACAGGGATGGTTTTGGTTGGGATTTGGCAAACCATGATAGTAGCAATATCTAGCTGAAGCTTGCATAAGAGTAGCCTCCAGAGTAGCCTCTTGACTCTATTTGAACTCTTTCAGCCACTGATACCTTATTTGTCACAATTCCTTCCCCCTTTTTGTTAAGGAAGGCATTGTCAATCCCATTGTACCAGGACCAGGCTCATACCTGGGAATCATATCCACATTACCAAGAAGACTTTTTGCCCGTGGATATCATGTCACACTTAGGGGGAAGGGTAATGATTTCACTTGCAGAGTTCAGCTTAGAGAGAGAGGGGCCACACTGAGCAACAAAAGAGTTCTTCTGGAAGTAACTTTTAGGCATAACTATAGGTAGGCTAAGCTTCTCTAGTATATGAATAAGCTTCACAAGAGCTATCCTCAAGACCAAGGGCTTGGCCTATTGACTTGGGAATTCCTACTATTTGACATAGTATCAGGGGTTTCCCTGGTGGTAAAGTTTAATAGTTCTATATTTTTTCTCCTATTCCTCAAGGGACTTTGCCAATACTTTTAAATTATCTGCTCAGCATACTCTGGGATGTATCCAGGGATTAACATTAATTACAGAATTACAAGCCTTCATTCCCATTCTGGGCTCCTTATGTTTGGGTTGTTTAAATGACCTATCCAGACAGGTTGAGTTAGATTATGTGCTACCAAAAATTTAGTCTGGACAAAATAAACCTCTCTTCCTTTGGTCTCATAGAGTAGGTAAAGTTCTAAAATACAGACAATGTCTTCCTTACCCCTATATTCTTTTCTTTTTTTTTATTATCAATTTTGAAAATGTTTTTTATTGACAAATCTTTACGCACTTACATTGTATATGATCATTGGCGCGCAGTATCATCACTTAGTTGTATATTCATCACCATGATTATTTTTAGAACATTTGCTTCACTCCAGAAAAAGAAAAAAAAAACTCATGCATACTATACTCCTTAACTCTCCCTCTCATTGACCACTAGTAGTTCCCTCTACCGAGTTTATTTTAATGTTTGTTCCCCCTATTATTTATTTATTTTTAGTCCATATTTTTTACTCATCTGTCCATACCATAGATAAGAGGAGCATCAGAACAAGATTTTTATAACCACACAGTCACTTATGAAAGCTGTATCATTATACAATCATCTTAAAGAAACACGGCTACTGGAACACAGCTCTACAGTTTCAAGTACTTCCCTCTAACCTCTCTAATACACCTTAAACTAAAAAGGGATTATCTATACAATGTGTAAAAATAACCTCCAGGATAACCTCTCGACTATTTGAAACTCTTAGCCCCTGACACTTTATTTTGTCTCATTTCTCTCTTTCCCTTTTAGTTGAGAAGATTTTCTCAATCCCTTGTTGCTGAGTCCCAGGATTTCTAGGATTTCTGTCCCATGCTGCCAGGGAGGTTTACACCCCTGGGAGTCATGTCCCACATAGAGAGGGGAAGGGCAGTGAGTTTGCTTGCTTGCCATGTTGGCTGAAAGAGAGAGAGAGAGGCCACATCTGAGCAACAAAAGAGGTTCTCTGGGAGTGACTCTTTGGTTACACCTAATTTTAAGTAGGCTTAGCCTATCCTTTGCAGGAATAAGTTTCATAGGGGTGAATTCCAAGATTGAGAGCTGGGTCTGTTGATTTGGTTGTCTCCACTGCTTGTAATAATATCAGAAATTCTCCAAATGGGAAAGTTGAATATTTCCTCCTTTCTCCCAAGTCCCTCAGGGGAACATTGCAAATATTTCTTAATTCACTGCCCAGATTACTCTGGGACATATTGGGGCATCACACTAACCTGTGCAAACGAACAAGATCTCATGCCCTATTCAAGATTCCATGTAGTTATGGTGTTCAAATAAACTGACCATACAAGTTAAATTAGATAATGCACTAACCAAAACATAAATTTCGCACCAACTAAACATCTCTCCCTTTGGTCTCGCACAGAAGTTGAAGTTTTAAAATATGGACAGTATCATCAGTCCTATCCAGGTCAGCTTCATTCATATGTCTACTTGAAATATGATCCCTTTTTCAACTTTTTAAACAGTTCCTGTGTGGGATACTGCTGACTTTCATAGCTTCAGAAGTCTTGTCACATAAATACCCAGTTTCTGCAAACAACCAGTTGTATACAAACAGCTCAGTATCTCAGAATTTAGAAATAGTAGTCACAGCTCCTGAATATATGTGGCTGTTATAAGAGCTTACAATCTCAGACACTTTGCAAAAGGCTCCAACCTGGATAACCCATGCTCTCGACTTAAGTTCACCAAGTTTTTATATTATAGGTAGTCCTTCTGAGTGAGACATGATAATATTTGTCTTTTGTTTCTGACATTTCATTCAACATACAGTCCTTAAATTTCATTCACCTATTTGCATCCCTCACCATACCACTGTATTCTGATTTACCTTAGTCCTGACCCTGTTGGCTTCATTCTCATCTCTAATTGAAGCCTGATCTCTTTTTCAGTTTCGTTACCAGTTGCATGTGGCAATGCTGACCTTCAGAACTGAAGATCCTTCTCTGTGTCTTAGGTGTCACACAGATACCTATCCTGTTCTCATTTTTGAAGGCCAGTTTTGCCAGACATGGAATTCTTGGGTGGTGGGTTTTTTTTTTTTTTTCTTTCAGCCCTTTAATATTTTATA
>PVIY010052625.1:0-15102 GCA_004026745.1 Myrmecophaga tridactyla
GGGGGGGGGTCTTTCTTTTTGGAACTCCAGGCAAGACCGTAACCACTTGGGTTTTTCTGTAAAAATTCCAATCCAAATTAATATATAGGGGATTTGGTCAGGGTGGCCTGGATTACCAAAAATTGTCCTTTGGACTTTATAAGCTATAGATAGGTCTGTGGTTCCCTCAGGAGGCCACCCAGAACCAAAAGTTGGCCACTCCCATGAGCAGAATTTTTCCAAGTCGAAGGCGTTGACAGGGGTTCCGTAGTCTCCGGCCTTCTGTTGAAATTCCTGGAAATTTTTCAAAAAACATTGAAGGGGAGTACAGACATATGAAATTGACTGACCCATAGCAAATATGACAACAACGACATAGAATTGTGACGAGACCAACAATTGAGAGGAGAGACAAAACGAACCAAGACAAACAAAGCGTTATCCCTAATTGATTCCTAACCAGAATCCCGGAGCAAGACGTTGCCCGTGGTCATCCAAGACTGGACCTTGGAAGTAATGCTGCGTCCAGCCTTCCAGAGGTCTTCACTGGATCCAATAACAGACCTGTACTCACTGGTGAGGTTTCCATAAACAGATGACTCCACCAGATTTTGTATAATTTTGGAGGGTCCTGTAAAAACCGGCCTGGTCCCTGGTCCTTGCCTGGGGCAGAGGAACATTCTCTCCGAGGCCTTCCCCTAGGCCGGACCTCAGTTCTGGGGGTGATCCCCAGTACCTGTGGTCACCAGATGTCCCATTAGGGATGATCTCACTGGGGCCTCCAAATGTTGTGGGGTGCACCGAAAGAGAGACCACACAACTTAAAACTGCAAGTCAATTGGGAGTCTTTATTAGCCAGCCAGCGACTGCCTCAGAAACCTCCAAGAAGGAAGATTCAGAGAGCAGCCCCCAGAGGTTTTCAAGGTGTGTTTATAAAGGCTAAAATTATGTTGTGGTTTTGCAGTTGCTAGCAAGCAAGCATAATCATAGAAGCAGAAAAATGCTGTTAGCTGTTGCCAAAACACATCCCGTTCCCTCAGTTTCCTAACATTGGTTATTGTTTAACTCTTGGGGACATTCTGCCCCAATATTGTGGGGACATTCCCTACTTGGGCCTGATTGATTGCTCCTGGCCCTCCACAGGATGCCTTAGTTCAGACATTTTTATGGCCTTAGAGCTATAAACTTGCAATTTGATAAATTCCCTTTATAAAAGCCAAACCTATTTCTGGCAGCATTTAACAAACTAAAACAAATGGGAACTCCTCAGAATCAAATTATTCTGTGCCTCAAAGGACTTTGTCAAAAAGGTGAAGAGGCAGTACACTTAAAGAAGAAATATTTGGAAACCACATATCTGGTGAGGGTTTGCTATCCAGTACATATAGAAAAAATCCTACAACTCAACAACAGAAGAGCAAGCAATCCAATTATAAAATTGGTAAGTGATATGAATAAACATTTTTTCAGAAGAAGAAATACAAATGATTAAAAAGCACATGAAGAGATGTCCATCTTAATTGGCTATTGGGGAAATGAAAGTCAAAACCACAATGAGATTTCATCTCACACCTATATAAATGACTGCTCTTAAACAAACAGGAACGTACAAATGCTGGAGAGAATATGGAGAAATTAGAACACTTATTCATTGTTGATGGGAATGTAGACTGGTGCAACTGCTGTGAAAAACAGTTTGGCAGTTCCACAGAAAACTAAATAGTGAGTTGCCCTACAACCTGGCAATTCTTTGACTCAGTATATGCCCAAAAGATCTGAAAGCAGTGACATAAACAGACATTTGCACAAAGATGTTTATAGTAGCTTTATTCACAGTTGCCAAAAGATGGAAACAATACACATGCCCATCAACAGATGAATGGATAAACAAAATGGTATATACATAAGATGGAATACAATGCAGCAACAAGAAGGAATGAGATTCTGAAACATATGACCACCTGGATGAAACTTGAGGACATAATGCTGAGTGGAATAAGCCAGAAATAAAAGGGTAGATATTGCGTGATTTCACTAATATGAACCCCCTAGAAAATGTAAATTCAGGATCTTAAAATGTAGAATACAGGGAACCTAGAGATAGACAGAAGCTAGAGAAGCAGGAATGGTTAACTAATATATACAGATTTGTTAACGAGGTTGAATTTAAATATATAGAAATGGATAGAGTTGATGGTAGTTAATTAGTGGGATTATAAGTAATAATGCCATTTTTTGAAGGTGAATATGATTGAAAGGGGTTGTTTAGAGCCATATATTTCACTGATTAGCACTACAAATATAAATAATTTTTGCATGAAATACTTCAAAGATATGACACTTTTACAAAGAGTTGATAATAGAATGGTGTTTGTTTGCTAAAGCTGTCAGAATGCAATATACCAGAAATGGGTTGAATTTCTGAAAGGGGATTTATTAAGTTACAGATGTTGTTCTAGTTTGCTAGCTGCCAGAATGCAACACACCAGAGATGGATTGGCTTTTAATAAAAGGGGATTTATTTCATTAGTTCTTCAGAGGAAAGGCAGCTAACTTTCAACTGAGGTTCTTTCTTACGTGGGAAGGCACAGGGTGATCTCTACTGGCCTTCTCTCCAGGCCTCTGGGTTCCAACAACTTTCCCCGGGGCGATTCCTTTCTGCATCTCCAAAGGCTGGGGCTGAGCTGTGAGTGCTGAGTTGATTGGGCTGTGCTACATTGAGCTCTCTCATTTAAGCACCAGCCAATTAAATCAAACATCATTCATTGCAGCAGGCACACCTCCTAGCCGACTGCAGATGTAATTAGCAACAAATGAGGTTCATATGCCATCGGGTCATGTCCACAGCAATAGAACTAGGTACTTTCACCTGGCCAAGTTGACAACTGAATCTAATTACCACAAATGTACACTTGAAAGGCCATGAAAATGTACACATTAAGGCATTCAGAGAAAGATACCTTGACTCTGAAGAAAGGTCAATGGCATCTGGAGTTTCTCTATCACACAGGAAGGCAATGGCAATATCTGCCAGCCCTCTCTCCTGGACTCTGGTTTCAATGGCTCTCTTTTCTCCAAAGGCTTTTTCTGGATTTCATATTCTAGCTTCTCTTTTCAGCTTGGGGCTCTCTCCAAAATGTCTGTCCCTTAAAGGATGTCAGCAAGTAGATTAAGGCCCACCTTGAAAGGTTGGAGTTACCTCTTTATGAAAACCAACCTAATCAAAAGGTCCTACCTAACAGTATGTCTGCCATCACAAGATTGAATTGAGAGAACATAAGCTTTTCTGGGTACATAACACATTCAAACCAGCACAAGGGGTATATGGGAAAAACTGCATATTGCATGCTGTGAACTATATTTAACAGGAATAACTTATTAGTACCACATCAATACTAGGGGAAATAATTGGGGAAGGATAAGATTTACAGGGTGTTTGGATTTTCTCTTTGGTTTGGGTATGTCTATCTGTTATTTTTCTCTTTGGAACAATGACAATTGTATAAAGTTGAGAATGATGAAATGATGATGATTGTACAACTAAGTGAGGACATTTTGGCTAGAAAATATGGTATGTGTATAAATCTCAACAAAATCTGGAGATCCAAAAATAAACAAACAGTTTAAAGTGCTGGAGAAGATGTGGAGAGAGAGGTATACCTATTCAATGTTGGTAGGAAAGCAGAATTGGGCAGCCCCTCTGGAGGGTAATTTAGCAGATCCACAGGAGGCTAAATATAGGGTCAACAACTGTTTAGGCAATCCTGTAACTAGGAATATGCTCAGAAGAACTGAAAGCAAGGACTCAGATATTTACACACTGATATTTATGTTATCATTATTCACAATAGCTAATGGATGGAGGTGGTCAAAAGGTCCACCAAATGATGAGTGGAAGGGCAAACTGTGGTGCATATACATGATGGAATATTGTGCAGCCACAGAAAGGAATGAAGTCATGAGCCATGCAATGAGGTAAATGAAACTTGAGGACATTATGTTGAACAAAATAAGGCAAAAACGAAAGGACAAATACGATATGGTCTCATTTAAAAATACTTATAAGAAAATTAGGGCCTAGATTATAAGCTCTTACAGCAGTCACATTCATTGCTGAGTTTTAAGTGTTGTTTCTAATTCTAAGATGCTGTGCTCTTTGTGTATAACCTGGAAGTTTCTTGGATCAGTGGGTATCTGTATGACACCTAACACTCAATGTTAGAGTTCTGCAGATCTGAAAGTCAGTGATACTCCATACAGCAACTGTTAAAGAAGCTAAAAAGAGATTAGACTTCAATTAGAGATATAAATGAAGATGATCTGGTTGGGACTAAGGTAGAGAGGAATACAGGGTAAAGGATGATATTGTCTGCATTTTTTAAAATTCACCTTCTGTCCAAAATTTAAAGTTTCTGTAACACACTATCTAACTTAACCTGTCTGGTCAGTTTATTTAAATAACTTAATGGAGTTAGTAGCCTAGAATGGAGCCTAAAATAGGGAATGAGATCTTGTAATTCTGCATAGCTTAATGTAATAGCCTGATACATTCCAAAGTATTTTGGCGAGACAATAAAAAAGTATTTGCAAAGTCCCTTGAGGGAGTGGGGAAAAATATGGAACTATTACACATCCCCACCTGGGAAATTCCTGATATTCTCTCAGGCATTTGGGACTCCCAATTTAAAAAGCCAAGCCCTCGATCTTGAGGTTTGCTCTTATGAAACTTATTTCTGTAATGGGGAGGCTAAGCCTAACTATAATTATGCCTAAGAGTCATTTCTAGAGAACCTCTTTGTTGCTCAGATGTGGCCTCTCTCTCTCTAAGCCCAACTTGGTAAATAAACTCATTACCCACCCCTCTACATGGGACACGACTTCCTGGGATGTAAGTCTCCCGGCAATGTAGGGTGTGACTCCCAGCAATAAGCCTGGCCCTGCATTGTGAGATTGGCCATGCCTTCTTGACCAAAAGGGAGAAAAGAAATATAACAAAATAAGGTTTTTTTTGTTTGTTTGTTTTTGTTTTGTTTTTTTTAACATGGGCAGGCACCAGGAATCGAACCCGGGTCCTGGGGCATGGCAGGCAAGCATTCTTACCTGCTGAGCCACCGTGGCCCGCCCACAAAATAAGGTTTTAATGGATAAGAGGTTTCAAATAAAGTTGAGTAGGTTATTCTAGAGGTTACTCTTCTCCAAGCTTCAGCCTAATGTTGCAAATTGCCATGGTATGCCAAGTCATAACCAACAGTATTCCTGAAATCCCTAAAGAACACCCAGGGTTCTATCTGAGACCATACAAAAGTTTTACTTATTAAGTTTATTTTTCAGAAACTTAAAACCCCCAGATTTTTCCTACACTAAAATAACCCCTGAAACCTAGAGATACCAGTCTCTCCAAGAACATCAACCTGTTGCATCCCTCTTCCCCTTAATGTTAATACCCCTTTTCAACATGAAGAAGTTAGAATGGTCATTGTAGAAATATCCCTGAAGATTGTGAGAAGGAGCAAATGAAAGGAGGAGTTGTAACAGAAAAAATAAGATTTAACAGATGATTATGACTACTGAATCATTACATAGATATTTCTTTTTAGTTTACTGCCTTAGAACAGCCAGAAGTAAATACCTGAAATTGTATTACTGTAACCCATACTGTATTTTGAATTTTTCTCTAAATTACTTATCAGACTGTACTTTGAAATTTATCATTTTTCTGCATATATTTCACAATAAAATTGTTAAAAAAAAAAGAAAAAGAAGAGGGCCAAAAAATGAGATTGTTCAAGATGAGGAAATCTACTGGATGTGCATGTCTGGTACTAAAGCTGGTTAAACAGCTAGATGAATGCTGTTGAAAGCAATTTAATTGCTGAATGAAATGTTACAAAACAAAATGTTAAAGCCATCATACAGCTAGTAAAATGATACAGATTTATTGGGTCAATGTCTAAGTGAGGGCAGGCACTCAGGAAGCTAAACCAGCAATGCACTGCTTTTGCCTTGTAGATATTTGCAGATTTGAGAGAAATTGAGCTTCAGTTTTGACAGCTCCACTGGACAGAGATCTAGCCCAGGGGGTGTCAAGCATGTGAAGACCAAGAGGAAACTTTCCCTCCAGAAAAGTGGCACCTACAAAGATGACACCCTCAGGCTCCAGGAACCGCATGAAGGGCAGCTGTAGAGCCAAGCAGAGCAGGGAAAAAATAGCTCTGGAAAATCACAAATTGACCTTTGTGCAGATTTGCAGTCTAAATTCACAATAATCAACAATGTACCGAATTTCACCAACTCTGAGAAAAGTGATCAAGAAACAAGAGAAACCACAAACAATTCCAGAAATGAAAAGGGGCATAATAGAGATATTGTAGACATGAAGATGATAGTAGGGAGATATTCTGAACAACTTTATGCCTATATATTTGAAACTTTAGATTAAATGGACAAATTACTAGAAAAACGTCACTTAGTAAAACAGACTCAGGAAGCAATAAACTATCTGAAGAGTCTTATTCACATAAAAAAATAGAAATGGTAGAAAAACATCTTAGGAAAAAAGTCTGAGGCACACATGGCTTCACTCTGAGTTCTACTAATTCTTAAATGAATAAATCTAAATTTACATAAATGATTGCAGACCATAGAAGAGAGAGTTTTCTGAGTACATTTTCTATACACCAGCAAGAAGCATTTAAAGTATGAGATTTAAAAATGTAAATGTATCTTTTCTAATAGCATCAACTTAATACCAAAACCAGTCAATGACAGTGTAAGAGAAAGAAAAGTATTTATCAATCTTACTCATGAACATAGATTTGAAATCATAAATGAAATATTAGTAAGCTGAATCCAGCAGTGTGTGTAAAAAAGGTCTCATTATCAATTGAGTTTTATCTCTAAAATGGGAAGTTGCTCTAACAATGGAAAATCAAATAGTATAACACTTAATATTAACAGATTAAAACAGAAAAATATCAGAATCATCTTCATAGATGCAGAAAAAGTGTTTCATAAAATTCAACATTTATGAGAAAAACTTGCAATAGAATGGCTTCCCTAACATGATTCAGATTATCTATAAGAAATTATACAGTAAAGCTCTTTTAAATATAATCAAAGTCAAAGTTTTAAAAAGAGAGAAAAATAACAGAAGAAAATAATTGAGTGGTGAAGTGCTGAAATCATTCTTTTTTGAGGTGAGGAAGGAAATAAGATACGTACTATTACAGTTTCTTTTCGGTATTGCACTTGTTGCCATAGCTGGCAGTGTCACACCAAGGTATAAAATAAGGGGAAAGGGTGATGAATTTGACCATAATAAATTAGAAAACTTCTTTCCATTGAAAAGCACTATTGAAAGAGCTTTAAAAAACCTACAAAAAGTTGGGAAAATGTATCTGCAACACATATAACTGACATAAAGAACATTTAAAGATGAGAGGTCGGCAAGTTGTCAGCGTGTGGAAGGTGAGGAATTTAGTCCTCTACATTAGGGAGGTGTGGAATTTAGTCCTCTGGACCAGCTAGTAAATAGATGAGAACTGTCTGGAAAAATGGTTTCGGGGCCATCTGTGACCGGATACATATCGTACACCAGTCTGGAATGGGTGGAAGGATTATGACATGGAACAGTAAGTAAAATTCCTGAACTTGGAGGCCAGCACCCCTCCCCCACTGGCATGGTAGTCTGCTGGAGACACTTCTAGGTGGGAAAAAGAAGCAGACTCTACTAGGAGCAAGGGATGGTATTGCTCAAAGAAGTTCCAATTGCATTTTTTTTCTTTTTTTGCATGGGCAGGCTCCGGGAATTGAGCCCGGGTCTTTAGTATGGCAGGCAAGAACTCTGCCTGCTGAGCCATCATGGTCTGCCCCCAAATTGTGGTTTTAATGAACAAAATTTGGCTTGCTGAATACACTCTCTGAGCACAGATAAACCAAGAGAGAAGGAAAGTAACTCTGAGGTTTCCCTCTCCCAGCAGAGAGGTGAAGGGATTGATGAAGAAACAAAACAAAGCCTCTGGAGTAAGCCGAACACAGAATACTGGAAAAGGACTGTGCCCCTTTATAGGGCTGGGTACCAACTCTGGCTTGTGGCTAGCAAATCTTGGGAGCTGTGGACTGGATCTGAAAGGGGATTTTATTTTATTTTCTCTCTCTCTCTTTTTCTTTTTTAAAGTATTCTGTGTAGCTCATTAGAGAAAGCATTAAAAATTTCAATTGCAGTTACTGACTCAGGTAAGGGCAGAGGTAAAAGTAACAAGTCAAGTAATTCTCTAAAGGGCTTATCTTCCCCAAGAAAAGTAGGGTCATGAGCCAACTCAAGTGTTGGCCTTCCTTCAAAGAGGTCAGACTCCAGGGACTGGGAATCTAAAACAGCTTAATCTTGCCTTCCACATCAGCCTTTGTCTCAATCATGTCCTGGCAGGCTGAGAGTTAAATAAAAGGCACCACTTTATGCCAGTAGGAGCTATGGGCTGATACACACCAGTTGCTGGGTAGGACAGAAAAATTACAGAGTCTAGAGGCTCCACAGGAAAGCCAGAAACCTGCTGTGTCTCATTCTTAGGGAAAGTAGATACTGATTACACACTCCTCCTGAGACCTGGGCCTACTTTGACTGGAAAAATCTTATTGGGGTCAATAATATCTGGGGAGACCCTACTCAAAAAAATGTTCCCTATAGGCAGGGCAAGAACCAAGAAAACAAGTGCTGGAAAATTTTGAAGAGTTAAATAAAAGCTATACTAGAGGTCTAGAACAAGTTGAGCTGAGTGTCAAAGAAACAAACAAACAAAAAACAGATATAGAGCAATGCCAACCAACAAGAAAACTCTAGGTAGAAGAGTGAAAATAACCTTCAGAATAAACTCATTAAGTAAATTAGGGCCAAGACATCAACAAAAATTTATGAGCCTTGCTAGGAAAAATGAAGATATGGTCCAGCCAAAGGAATGAACTAGCATTCAAGTGAGATACAGGAGTTGAAATAACTAATTAGTGTTCAATCAAACCTGCTAAATCAAGTAAAAAATCAAATAAAAAGTTGAGGGAAGATATGGCAAAAGAGATGAAGGATATAAAGAAGACATTGGGTGACCATAAAGAACTCAAAAACTTGAAATAAGCAAATGGAAGAACTTATGGGAATGAAAGTACAATAGAAGAGATGAAAAACACAATGGGGACTTACAACAGCAGATTTGAAGAGGCAGAATAAAGGATTAGTGAACTAGAGAACAGGACATAGAACAAATCTTACATGCCAAAGAACAGATATGGAAAAATATGAGCAGGATCTCAGGGAATTGAATAACAACACAAATCACATGAACATATGGTGTTATGGGTGTCCCAGAAGGAGACAAGAAGATAAATGGGACAAAAAGAATAATGCAGGAAATTATCACTGAAAATTTCCCATCTGTTATGAAAAACATAAAATTATGGATCCAAGAAGCACAGCATACTCCAAACAGAATAGATCCACATAGTCCTACTCCAAGACAAATTACTAATCAGATGGTCAAATGTCAAAGATAAAGAGAGAGTTCTGAGGGCAGCAAGAGAAAAGTGATCCATTTCATACAAAGGAAGTTCAATAAGATCATGCACAGATTTCTCAGAAGAAACCATGGAGGCAAGAAGGTAGTGGTTTGATATATTTAAGATTCTGAAAGAAAAAAGCTCAACCAAGAATTTTCTACTTGGCAAAACTGTCTTTCCAAACTGAGGGAGAGTTTAAAATATTTTCATACAGTCACTGGGAGAATTTGTGACTAAGAGACTGGCTCTACAAAAAATACTAAAGAGAGCACTACAGGAAGATAGGAAGCAATACAGGAAGATAAGAGAGAGGTATGGAGAAGAGTATAGAAATGAAGCCCATCAGTAAGGGTAAAAAGAGAGAAAAAAGAAGATATGACATATAAAATCCAAAATCAAAATAGTAGAAGAAAGTACTCCTTTATGGTAATAACATTAAATGTTAGTGGATTAAACTCCAGAATCAAAAACACATAGACTGGCAGAATGGATTAAAAAACATGACCCATCTATATGCTTGTCTACAAGAGACTCACTTTACACACAAGGACAAAATAGATTGAAAGGGAAAGGTTGGAAAAAGATATTTCACACAAACAACAACCAGTAAAGAGCAGGGTTAACTATAGTAATAGCCGAGAAATTAGATTTCAAATTTAAAGCAATTAAGAGACAAAGAAGGACACCATATTTTAATAAAAAGAGCAATTCATCAAGAAGACATGACACATATGAAACTTAACCCTATGAAGGATAGGTCAAACCTACTTAAAATTAGGCCTAATAGTCACCCACAAGAGAACTTCTTTCATTGCTCAGATATGGTGTCTCTCTCCAGCCAATGCAACAAGTAAACTCACTGCCCTTCCCCTCTTTACGTGGGACACGACTCTCAGGGGTGTAAACCTTTCTGGCAATGTGGGACAGAAATCCTAGAATGAGCTGGGTCTCAGCATCAAGGGACTGAGAAAACCTTCTCGACCAAAAGGGGGAAGAGCGAAATGAGACCAAATAAAGTGTCAATGGCTGAGAGATTCCAAACAGAGTCGAGAGGTTATCCTGGAGGTTATTCTTATGCATTAAATAGATATCACCTTGTTAGTCAAGATGTAATGGAGAGGCTGGAGGGAACTGCCTGAAAATGTAGAGCTGTGTTCCAGTAACCATGTTTCTTGAAGATGATTGTATAAGATACAGCTTTCACAATGTGACTGTGTGATTGTGAAAAACTTGTGCCTGATGCTCCTTTTATCTACCTTATCAACAGATGAGTAAAACGTGGAATAAAAATAAATAATAGGGGGAACAAATGTTAAAATAAATTTAGATTGAAATGCTAGTGGTCAATGAAAGGCAGGGGTGAGGGGTATGGTATGTATGAATTTTTTTCTGTTGTCTTTTTATTTCTTTTTCTGAATTGATGCAAATGTTCCAAGAAATGATCATGATGATGAATATCAACTATGTGATGATATTGTGAATTACTGATTATATATGTAGAATGGAATGATCATAAGTTAAGAATGTTTGTGTTAGTTTATTTTTTTAATTAAAAAAATTAATTAAAAAATATATAATATGTAAAAAAAAAAAGAAACACAGAAATCCATGTCAAGATACATCATAATTAAACATCTGGAAATTAATATGAAGGAAACAACCTCAAAGGCAACCAGAGAAATCATGTACCACTTATATAGAGGATTTGAATTGCAGTGGATTTTTCACCAGGAACTATGGAGTTGAGAAGAAACTACACAATGCTTTAAAGTGCTGAAAGAAAACAACCATCAACTGCAAATTCTATATCTGGTAAATGTGTCCTTCAGGAATGAGGAGAAATAAAGATATTCTCAATTGAAAAAAGACTAAGTGAAAAAAAAAGTCCAGGATGAGGTGGCTTCACATATGAATTCTACCAAGCATTCAAGAAGGAAGTAGTACCAATTCTGCTCAAACTCTTCAAAAAAAAAATTGAAGAGGAGGGAAAGTTACCTAACTCATTCTATGAAGCCAAAATCACCCTAATACCAAAGCCAGGCAAAGATGCTTACAAGGAAAAAAAATTAAAGATCAATCTTTTTAATGAATATAAATGTAAAAATCCTCAACAAAATACTCACAAATTGAATCCAGCAGCACATTAAAAGAATTATACCCCACGACCAAATGGGGATTTATTCCAACTCTGCCAGGGTGGTTCTACATAGGAAAATCAATTAATGTAATGCACCACACCAATAAATCAAAATGGAAAAACCATATGATCATGTCGATTAATGCAGAAAAGGCATTTGACAAAATTCAGCATCTTTTCTTGATGAAAACCCTTCAAAGACTAGTAGTAAAAGGGAACTTACTCAACATGATAAAGGAAATATATGAAAAGCCTACAGCTAACATCATACTCGATGGAGAAAGACTGAAAGCATTCTCCCTAAGATCAGGAACACAAGGACATCCACTGTCACCATTGTTATTCAATGTTGTGCTGAATGTTTTAGCTAGAGCAATTAGACAAGAAAAAGAAATAAAAGACATCCAAATCATAAAAGAAGAAGTGAAACTTTCACTGTTTGCAGATGACATGATATTATGTGTCAAAAGCCTGAAAAATCAACAATGAAGCTACTAGAGCTAGTAAATGAGTATAGCAAAGTGGCAGGGTACAAGATCAACACCCAAAAATCAGTAGTGTTTTTATACATTAGCAATGAGCACTATGAGGAAGAAATCAAGGAAAAATTTCCATTTACAATAGCAAACAAAAGAATAAGATATTTAGGAATAAATTTTACCAAGGCCACAAAAGACCTATACACAGAAAACTATAAAGCATTGTTAAAAGAAATTAAAGAAAACTTAAATAAATGGTGGTACATACTGTATTCATGGGTTGGAAGACTAAATATAATTAGGATGTCAATTCTACCCAAATTGATTTATGGATTCAATGCAATACCAATTAAAATCCCTACAACTTACTTTGCAGAAATAGAAAAAACCAATAACCAAATTTCCTTGGAAAGGCAGTTTGCCCCAAATTGCTAAAAATATCTTGAGAAAGAGGAATGAAGTCGGAGGTCTCATACTACCTGACTTTAGGCATATTACAAACCTACAGTGGTCAACACAGTATGTATTGGCATAAAGATAGATATACTGACCAATGGAATAAAATTGAGTATGCAGAAACAGACCCTCTCATCTATGGACAATTGATTTTGGTGAGTCAGTCAAGTCAACTCAACTGGGACAGAGCAGCCTTGTCAATAAATGGTGTTTGGAGAACTGGATATCCATAACCAAAAGCATGAAAGAGTATCCATATCTCACACCTTATACAAAATTTAACTCAAAATGGATCAAAGACCTAAATGTTAGGGCTAAGACCGTAAAAGTTTTAGAAGAAAATGTAGGGAAATATCTTATAGGTCTTGTGATAGGAGGTGGTTTCCTAGACCTTACACCTGAAGCACGAGCAATGAAAGAAGAAATAAATACATGGGATCTCCTCAAAATTAAACACTTTTGTGTATCAAACGACTTTGTCAGGAAAGTAAAAAGGCAGCCTATGCAATGGTAGACAATATTTGGAAATAACATATAAGATACAGGTTTAATATACAGAATATAAAAAGAGATACTACAACTCAACAACCAAAAGACAAACAACCCAATTTTTAAAATGGGCAAAAAACATGGACAGACACTTTTCAGAAGAGGAAATACAAATGGCTCAAAATATGTGAAAATTATGTGGAGCTGTATAAATAAGAAATAATACCTCCTTCTTAGATTGACCCACAGGATTGTTAGGTAAATAAAATAATCATGAAAGTGTTTTGTTAATCGTGAAGCTTTCTATATATTTAAGGATATTACCTAACCACGCTGTTGTAACAACATTATTATTTTGTTCAGACACTAAAGCAACTATGCTTATTAAAAAAAAAAACATGGAAAGATGCTCAGCCTCACTGGCTCACTGGCTATTAGGTGTTAGAATGAATGCCATAATTGAAAGAGAATAAATGCTCACCTGATTGTGGGGAAGAAAAGCACTTATTCACGATCTTGCAAGAATGGGTGTCTAGCAGAAAAATGGTGGCTGGCGAGCTGAGCAACTGAAAGCGGTGATATACATCTCTTAAGCCTAACCTGCAGGACCCTCCCCTATTTCTCTGCTGATTGGATACTCCAAAGGTTACAGCCTATTTGGATAGTCTAATTCAAACTTCCTGCTGAAGGTTCCCCTTTTGATTATGCTTTATATTTCAATGACCCTGGCTGTTACTTATTTAAACTTGTTTCTACCTATTTGGTGCCAATTCTAGGCTTACATCAGACCTCTCTCTCCTTCCCTGCCTGCAAGACTGGTTTGAGGTGTTCTGCAGCCCTTTCCTGCACTATCTTGTGTGAAAGTTAAATTTAATTGTCTTACAAATGCCCCCTCTTTCTTTTTGAACTTTCAGCTTTCACGTTTCAGTCTTTCTTTAAACTTGATAAAAGCTTTTTCATCATAGGGATCTTCCTCTTTAAGGGGGTACAAATTGTTTTGCCTGTACTGAATGGGCATTTGCTTGGTTAGGGTAGCCTCAATGAGTTTCTGAAATAACCCTTGGGCACATAGGATAATGCAGCACCCAAGTGCTGTGAGTACCCCAGCTACGATGACTGACAGTGCCACCTCTTTCCATTTCACAAACCAGCTTTCTAACCGTCCCATGAGGGGGTTATCAATGCCTGAATCTTCCACCAATTCTTCAGATAAGGCTGTTAGGCCTTGTAAAAGCTTTGGTGATAGTTTCATTTGATAGTTATTATTGAGGATACATGTATAACAACTACCGCTGACCATAACACAAACACCTTCCTTTCCTTTTCAGCTAGCATCATGTCTAAGGCCATCCTATTCTCCCATGTCATTTGGCTAGTAGCCTCCCACTTTTCTGCTATTCTCTTAACTGCATCTTTGGTGTAAATGATAAATTTTTGATTAATCCACTCTATATTTTTGTTGATGGTGACCCATCAGAATAAGGATGACTCAAATCCTGCAGCTACTTCACTTTTAGCCTTAAACTCATCTGGGATTTCTCTTGGCACCCCTTGTTCTAGTTTGCTAGCTGCTGGAATGCAATATAACAGAAATGGAATGGCTTTTAAAAGGGGGAATTTAATGAGTTTCTAGTTTACAGTTCTAAGGCCAAGAAAATGTCCCAATTACAACAAGTCTATAGAAATGTCCAATCAAAGGCATTCAGGGAAAGATACCTTGGTTCAAGAAGGCCGATGAAGTTCAGGGTTTCTCTCTCAAGTGAGGAGGCACGTGGCAAACACAGTCAGGGCTTCTCTCTCAGCTTGAAGGGCACATGGCGAACACGGCATCATCTGCTAGCTTACTCTCCTGGCTTCCTGTTTCATGAAGCTCCCCGGGAGGCGTTTTCCTTCTTCATCTCCAAAGGTTGCTGGCTCGTGGACTCTCTGCATCTCATGGCTACATCGTTCTGCTCTCTCTGAATCTCTCATTCTCTAAAATGTTTCCTCTTTTATAGGACTTCAGAAACTAATCAAGAC
>PVIY010052626.1:0-15101 GCA_004026745.1 Myrmecophaga tridactyla
AAAAAAAAATCTTAGCAATGAATTAAGGGAGGATATAAAGGAGACAAGGCATGAACAAAAAGTTCATAAATCTGAAAAAACAAATCACAGAACTTATGGAAATAAAAGACATAGTAGAAGAGATGAAAAAACAATGGAAACCTACAATGTTAGATTTCAAGAGGCAGAAGATAGGATTAGTGAACTGGAGGACAGGACATCTGAAACCCGACAAGAAAAGAAAATATATGGAAGAGAATGGAAAAATATGAGCAAGGACTCAGGGAATTGAATGACAACATGAGTGAATGAATATATGTGTTGTGGGTGTCCCAGAAGGAGAAGAGAAGGGAAAAGGAGGGAAAAAACTAATGGAGGAAATTATATGAAAATTTCCTAACTCCTATGAAAGGCTTGAAATTACAGATCAAAGAAGTACAGTGTATCCCAACAGAATAGATCCAAATAGACATGTTCCAAAACACTTATTAATCAGAATATCAGATGTCAAAGAGAAAGAAAGACTTTTGAAAGCAGCAACAGCAAAGAAATCAATCAAATACAAGGGAAGCCAAAGAAAGCTATGCATAGATTTCTCAGCAGAAACCATGGAGGCAAGAAGATAGTGATATGATATATTTAAGATACTAAAAGAGAAAAACTGCCAACCAAGAATTCTATACCCAGCAAAATTGTCCTTCAAAAATGAGGAGAAATTTAAACACTTTCAGACAAAAAAATCACTGAGAGAATTTGTGACCAAGAGACTGGCTCTGCAAGAAATACTAAAGGGAACACTAGAGATAGATAGGAAGAGAAAGGAGAGTGGTGTGGAGAAGAGTGTAGGAACGAAGACTATTAGTAAAGGTAAAAAGAAGGACAATTAAATATGACATATAAAATCCAAATGCAAAATGGTAGAAAAAAGTGCTGCCCTTACAGTAATAACACTAAATGTTAATGGATTAAACTCTCCAATCAAAAGACATAGACTGGCAGAATGGATTAAAAAACAGGACCCATCTATATGCTGTCTACAGGAAATGCATTTTAGACACAAGGATAAATATAGGATGAAGGTGAAAGTTTGGGAAAAGATATTTCATGCAAAACAACAATCAGAAAAGAGCAGGAGTAGCTATACTAATATCCAACAAATTAAACTTCCAATGTAAAACAATTAAAAGAGACAAAGAAGGACACTGTTTTAGTTTGCTAGCTGCCAGAATGCAATATCTGAGAAACAGAATGGCTTTTAAAAAGGGGAATTTAATAAGTTGCTAGTTTATAGCTCTAAGGCCGAGAAAATGTTCCAATTAAAACAAGTCTATAGAAATGTCCAATCTAAGGCATCCAGGGAAAGATACCTTGGTTCAAGAAGGCTGATGAAGTTCACAGTTTCTCTCTCAGGTGGAAGGGCACATGGCAAACACAGTCAGAGTTTCTCCTTCATATGGGAAGGCACATGGTGAACCAGGTCAGGGTTCTCTCTCATTTGGAAGGGCATATGGCAAACATGGCATCATCTTCTAGCTTCTTCTCCTGGCTTCCTGTTTCATGAAGCTCCCCAGGAGGCATTTTCTTTCTTCATCTCAAAGGTCGCTGGCTGGTGGACTCTGCTTCTCGTGACTATGTTGTTCTGCTCTGCTCTCTCTGAATTTCCCACTCTCCAAAATGTTTCCTCTTTCATAGGACTCCAATAAACCAATCAAGACTCACCCAAATGCGTGGAGACATATCATCACCTAATCAAACTTAACAACCACTCTTGACTAAATCACATCATCCAGGGAGATGATCTGATTACAGTTTCAAACATGCAGTATTGAATAAGGATTATTCTACCTTTATGAAATGGGATTTTGGTTAAAACATGGATTTCCTAGAGGCCATACTTCCTTTCAAACCAGCAGACACTGTCTATTAATCAAAGGAACAGTTCAACAAGAAGACATAACAATCAGAAATATTTATACACCGAGGCAGAGTGCTCCAAAATACATGAGGCAAACACTAAAAAGAGAAATAGACACATCTACCATAATAGTTGGAGACTTCAATTCACCACTCTCATCAATGGACAGAACATCTAGACAGAGGATCAATAAAGAAACAGAGAATTTGAATAAGACAATAAACGAACTATGTTTAACAGACATTTATAGAGCATTACACCCTACAACAGCAGGATACAGCTTTTTCTCAAATGCTTATGGATAATTCTCAAGGATAGACCATATGCTGAGTTACAAAGCAAGTCTCAATATATTTCAAATGGTTGAAAATAATGTAAAATACTTTCCAAGATCATAAAGGAATGAAGTTGGAAATCAATAATAGGCAGAGGGCGGGCCATGGTGGCTCAGCAGGCAAGAATGCTTGCCTGCCATGCCAGAGGACCCAGATTCGATTCCCAGTGCCTGCCCATGTAAAAAATAATAATAATAATAGGCAGAGGGCCAGAAAATTCACAAATATATGCAGGTTCAACACCACACTCTTAAGCAACCAGTGGGTCAAGGAAGAAATTACAAGAGAAATCAGTAAATGTTCTCAGGCAAATGAAAATGAAAACAATTTATCAAAATTTATGGGATGCAGCAAAAGCAGCACAAAGAGGGAAATTTATTGCCCTAAATGCCTATATCAAAAAAGAAGAAAGAGCAAAAATCGAGGAGTTAACTGTTCACTTGGAAGAACTAGAGAAAGAACAGCAAACTAACCCCAAAGCAAGCAAAAGAAAAGAAATAATGAAGATCAGGGCAGAAATAAGTGGAATTGAGAACATCAAAACAATTGAGAAAATCAACAAAATCAGAAGTTGGTTCTATGAGAAAATCAGTAAGATTGATGGACCCTTAGCAAGATTGACAAAAAGAAGAGAGAGGATGCAAATGAATAAAATTTAAAAATGGAAGTGGAGACATAACCACTGACCCTGCAGAAATAAAGGAAGTAATGAGAGGATACTATGAACAACTTTATGCTAATAAACTAGACAACATAGATGAAGTGGAAAACTTCCTAGAAAGGCATGAATAACCAACATTGACTTAAGAAATAGACGACCTCAAGAAGCCAATCACAAGTAAAGAAATTGAATTAGTTATTAAGAAGCTCCCAAAAAAGAAAAGCCCAGGACCAGATGGCTTCACATGTGAATTCTACCAAACATTCAAGAAAAAATTAGTACCAATCCTGCTCAAACTGTTCAAAAAAACTGAAGAGGAGGGAAGGCTACCTAATTCATTCTACAAAGCCAACATCACCCTCATAACAAAGCCAGACAAAGATACTACAAGAAAAGAAAATTACAGACCAATCTCTCTAATGAATATAGATGCAAAAACCTCAACAATATTCTTGCAAATCGAATCCAGTAGCACATTAAAATAATTATATACCATGACCAAGTAGGATTCATCCCAGGTATGCAAGGATGGTTCAACATAAGAAAATCAATTAATGCAATACACCATATCAAGAAGCAAAGCAGAAAATCCACATGATTATCTCTATTGATGCAGAAAAGATGTGCTGGTTTGAAAAGATGTATGTCCCCTAGAAAAGCCATGTTTTAATCCTAATCCCATTTTGTGAAGGCAGCCATTTCTTCTAATCCTTATTCAGCACTGTATGTTTGAAACTGTAATTAGATCATCTCCCTGGAGATGTGATATAATCGAGAGTAGTTGTTAAGCTGGATTAGGTGGTGACATGTCTTCACCCATTCAGGTGGGTCTTGATTAGTTTCTGCAGTCCTATAAAAGAAGAAACATTTTGGAGAATGAGAGATCTGAGAGAGAGCAGAGCAGAACGACATAGCCACATGAAGCAGAGTCCACCAGCCAGCGACCTTTGGAGATGAAGAACGAAAATGCCTCCCAGGGACCTTCATGAAACAGGAAGCCAGGAGAAGAAGCTAGCAGATGACACTGTGTTCACCATGTGCCCTTCCAGATGAGAGAGGAACCCTGACTGTGTTGATCATGTGCCCTTCCAGAAGAAAGAGAAACTCTGAACTTCATCGGCCCTCTTGAATCAAGGTTTCTTTCCCTGGATGCCTTAGATTGGACATTTCTATAGACTTGTTTTAATGGGACATTTTCTCAGCCTTAGAACTGTAAACTAGCAACTTATTAAATTCCCCTTTTTAAAAACCATTCCATTTCTGGTATGTTGCATTCTGGTAGCTAGCAAACTAAAACAAAAGGCATTTGACAACATTCAATATCCTTTCTTGTTGAAAACACTTCAAATGATAGGAATAGAAGGGAACTTCCTCAACATGATAAAGGAAATATATGAAAAACCCACAGCTAACATTATCCTCCATGGGAAAAATTGAAAACTTTCCCCCTAAGTTCAGGAAGAAGACAAGGATGTCCACTGTCACCATTGTTATTCAACATTGTGTTGGAAGTTCTAGCCGGAGCAATTAGACAAGAAAAAGAAATACAAGGCACCAAAATTGGAAAAGAAGAAGTAAAACTCTCACTGTTTGCAGATAATATGATACTATATTTTGAAAACCCTGAAAAATCCACAGCAATACTACTAGAGCTAATAAGTGAGTACAGCAAAGTGGTAGGTTACAAGGTCAACACTCAAAAATCTGTAGTGTTTCTATACACTAGTAATGAGCAATCTAAGGGGGAAATCAAGAAAAAACTCCATTTATAATTGTACCAAAAGAATAAAATATTTAGGAATAAATTTACCTAAGGATACAAAATACTTATACAAAGAAAACTACAAGAAATTCTTTTAAAAAAATCACAGAAGACCTAAATAAATGGAAGGGCATACCGTGTTCTTGGATTGGAAGACTAAATAGAGTTAGATGTCAATTCTACCTAAATTAATTTATAGATTCACTGCAATACCAATTAAAATCCCAAAAACTTACTTTTCAGAAATAGAAAAACCAATAACCAAATTTATCTGGAAGGGCAGCATGCCCCAAATAGCTATAAATATCCTGAGAAAGAAAAATGAAGTTGGAGGTCTCATACTATCTGACTTTAAGGTGTATTATGAAGCTACAGTGGTCAAAATAGCATGATACTGGCATAAAGATAGATATACTGACCAATGGAATCAAATGGAGTGTTCAGATGTAGACCCTCTCATCTATGGACAATTGATCTTTGATAAGGCAGTCAAGCCAACTCACCTGGGGCAGAACAGTCTCTTCAATAAATGGTGCCTGGAGAACTGGATATCCACATGAAAAACAATGGAAGAGAATCCATATCTCACACCCTATACAAAAATCAACTCAAAATGGATAAAAGACTTAAACATTAGCTCTAAGACCATAAAACTTTTAGAAAAAAATGTAGGGAAATATCATATAAATCTTATAATAGGAGGTGGTTTCCTTGATCTTGCACCCAAAGCATGAGTATTGAAGAAAGAAAGAAAGAAAGAAATGGGAACGCCTCAATATTAAGTACTTTTGTGCATCAAAGAACTTTGTCAACAAAGTAAAAAGACAGCCTATGCAATGGGAGACAATATTTGGAAAGAATATATCAGATAAGGGTCTAATATCCAGCATAAAGAGATTGTTCAACTCAACAACAAAAAGACAGACAACTTAATTTAAAAATGGGCAAAAGACATGAACAGACACTTCTCAGAAGAGGAAACACAAATAGCCAAAAGGCACATGAAAAGATGCTCAGCTTCTCTGGCTATTAGGGAAATGCAAATGAAAACCACAATGAGATATCATGTCACACCCTCCAGAATGGCCATTATCAATAGAACAGAAAATGACAAGTGCTGGAAAGGATGGGGAAAAAGAGGCACACTTATCTATTGTTGATGGGAATGTGAAATGGTACAACTGCCATGGAAGGCAGTTAGGTGGTTCCTCAGGAAGCTAAGTATAGAATTGCCATGTGATCTGGAAATACCATTGCTAGGTATCTACTCAGAGGACACGAGAGCAAGAGCACAAATGGACATTTGCACATTGATGTTTATAGCAGCATTATTTACAATTGCTAAAAGATGGAAACAGCCCAAATGTTCACTAACAGATGAGTGGCTAAATAAGCTGTAGTATATACCTATGATGGAATATTATGCAGCTGTAAGACAGAATGAAGATATGAAGTATGTAACAACATGGATGGACCTTGAGGACATTATACTGAGTGAGATTAGCCAGAAACAAAAGGACAAATGCTGTATGGTCTCACTGATATGAACTAATATTAATGAATGAACTAGGAGAATTTCAGGTGAGAACAGAGGCCATCAAGAAATAGAAATAGGGTAGATACTGAGTAATTGGAGCTGAAGGGATACAGGTTGTGCAACAGGACTGATTGTAAACATTCAGAAATAGCACAATACTACTTAATTGTAGCACAACAATGTTAGTACACTGAATGAAGCTGAATGTGAGAATAATAGAGGGAGGAGTGCTGGGGGCACAAATGAAATCAGAAGGAAAGATAGACAATAAAGACTGAATTGGTATAATCTAGGAATGCCTAGAGCATACAATGATAGTGACTAAATGTACAAATTAAAAAATGTTTTTCCATGAGGAAGAACAAAGGAATGTCATTATTGCAGGGTGTTGAAAATAGATGGTCATTCATATTTTAAAACTCTAAGTTATGTGTGAGACTAAAGCAAAAAAATGTTTGGAACGAAATTTATATTTTGACTAGTGCATCTCCTAATATAACTTATATGGACAGTTTAATGGAACTTGTAAGTACATGGAACACTGAGTAGGGCATTAGACTTTGTAGGTTTGTCCAGAGTGATGCCCTGATAAATCCCAGAGTGATTTGAACAGTGAACAAAAAGTATTTGCAATGTGCCCTTGGGGGAATGGTGAGAAAGAGGAAAAATTCAACTTCCCCATTTGGAGACGGCCTGATATTCTCTCAAGTAGTAAGGAGAGCAAAATCAATAGGCCAAGCTCTCAATCTTGGGGTTTGTTCATATGAAACTTATCACCACAAAGGATAGTCTAAGCCTACTTAAAATTATGCCTAAGAGTTACCCCCAGAGAACCTCTTTTGTTGCTCAGATGTGGCCTCTCTCTCTCAGCCAACACAACAAGCAAACTCATATCCTCCCCTTCTCTACATGGGACATGACTCCCAGAGGTTAAACCTCCCTGGCAATGCGGGAAAGAAATCCTAGAATGAGCTGGGACTCAGCATCAAGGGATTGAGAAAACCTTCTCGACTGAAAGGGGGAAGAGAAAAGTGAGGCAAAATAAAGTGTCAGTGCCTGAGGGATTTCAAATAGAGTCGAGAGGTTTTCCTGAAGGTTATTCTTACACTTTATATAGATAACCCCATTTAAGTTTAAGGTGTAATAGAGAGGCTAGAAGGAAGTGCCTGAAACTGTAGAGCTGTGTTCCAGTAGCCATGTTTCTTGAAGATGATTGTATAATGATATAGCTTTCTCAATATGACTGCATGATTGTGAAAACCTTGTTCTGATGCTCCTTTTATCTAGGGTATGGACAAATGAGTAAAAAATAGGGATTAAAAATAAATAAATAATAGGGGGAACAAATGTTAAATCACATAGAAATACTAGTGGTCAAGGAGAGGGAGGGGTATGGGGTATGGTATGTATGAGTTTTTTCTTTTTTCTTTTTATTTCTTCTTCTGGAGTGATGTAAATATTCTGAGAAATGATCATGGTGTTGAATATACAACTATGTGATGATATTGTGAGCCATTGATTGCACACAAAGTATGGAATGTTCATACATTAAGAATGTTCACATTGTATGTTGATTGGTTGTATTAATAAAAATTAAAAAACAAAAACAAAAAATGAGAACTGCTGGAGAGGTTGTGGAGAAAGAGGCACACTTATCCACTGTTGGTGGGAATGTAAAATGGTACAACCACTGTGGAAGGCAGTTTGGTGGTTCCTCAGAAAGCAAAGTATAGAATTGCCATATGATCCAGCAATACCATTGCTGGGTATCTATTCAGAGGACATGAGGGCAAGAACACAAATGGACATTTGCACACCTATGTTTTTAGCAGCATTATTTACAATTGCCAAGAGTTGGAATCAGCCAAAATGTCCATCAACAGATGAGTGGCTAAACAAGCTGTGGTATATACATATGATGGAATATTACACAGCTCTAAGACACAATAGTCATGAAGCATGTAACTACATGAATGGACTGTGAGGACATTCTATTGAGTTAGATTAGCCAGAAACAAAAGGACAAATAGTATGTGGTCTCACTGATATGAACTAACATTAATGAATGAGTTTGGAGAATTTCAGTTAAGAACAGAGGCCATCAAGAGATAGAAATAGGGTAGATTTTGGGTAATAGGAGCTGAAGGAATACAGATTGTGCAACAGAACTGATTGTAAAAATTCAGAAATAAATAGCACAATACTACCTAATTGTAGCACAATAATGCTAGCACTTTGAATAAAGGTGAATGTGAGAATGATACAGGGAGGAGGTCTTGGGGCACAATGAAACCAGAAGGAAAGATAGATGACAAAGACTGAGATGGCATAATCTAGGAATGTCTAGAGTGTATAATGGATAGTGACTTAAATGCACAAATTAAAAAATATTTTTGCATAAGGAAGAACAAAGGAATGTCAATATTGCAGGGTGTTGAAAATAGATGGTAATTCATATTTAAAAAAGAAACTGAAAGCTGGAATCTTTTGATCAGATTATCTCCATGGAAATGTGACACACCAAATTGTGGGTGTTAACTTTTGATTTAATGGAGGTGTGACTCCATCTATTCCAGGTAGGTCTTGACTGGTTTACTGAAATCCTTTAAAAGAGGAAACATTTTGGAGAGAGTCAGAAATGACAGAGCTTAGAGAATGACAGAAGCCACAGAATCGACAGAGAGAGCAGATGTAGAAGCTTGGAGAACAATTGCTTCAGAGAACAAAGATACAGATGTTTGGAGATGCTTGGAGCTCAGCAGAGATCACCATGAGATGTTCAGCAAGCCAGAACCTGGGGAGAGCCAAGGGAATCCAAGAAATGAAAACCAGCACTGGAGAAGCAAAGTGAGGAACCCTCACAGGAACAAGGGGAAAGCAACAGAGTCCAGGAGCAAGGGACAAGCAAGAAACCAATTGGCCTTCCTTGAGTGAACGTAACCTCTTGTTGGTGCCTTAATTTGGACACTTTCACTTTCTTGGAACTGTAAACTTGTAACTTATTAAATTCCCCTTTTTAGAAATAATTCCAGTTCTGTTATATCACATTACAGCAGCTAGCAAACTAACACACCAGCCATCTTTAAAAATGCCCCAACCACTGTTTCTCAGTATGGAAAACACTAAAAACTACATATGGCATCATACAGCAAACCCCCATCTCTATCCCCTGAAATTTCCCTCATTTACAGCATTTTTCAGCTTTCCTATGAAATTCTCAGCATCTTGAATATTAGGTAATGTCTCTTTTGCTTTTATTAAGCTAGATACTGACTTCAGAGTTTGTGGAACTGAGGATGGTGGGATAACATATTCCAAAGCATTCTAGAAAGTATCTTTTGGCAGAATAGCAAGTATCCAAGTTTAAAATAGGAGGGTCACTTTGTTCCTTTGTTGTCTTTCCAAATTAATTAATTTTGTTTCTCTTCTTCATAAACTTCAGTCACTACTCGTGAGTGGAGATGGGTAGAAGCTCTGCCTCTGGTCCTCCAGCTTCTTAGCAGCTGCTTTCTTATTACTGCAGCAAGGCTTGACTAGATGTTTGTCAATGAGAACTTCCTCCAAACGGCCTTTATAGATAATCCCACAGCATAGTTTCTGGTTTTTTTTTTTCAGCGTGTGAGGTCTGAGAAGTAAAAGACTGGTGTTCTATTAGAGCTAGAAGCCAACTTTGCATCTAACATCTGCCTGTAAATAGGAGATGCAGATGGGGAGGCACTTAATGTGGTCCTGTGAGCATCAGAATTGTGACATTTAAATTCTTTCTGCAGTTTACTGAATTGGTAGTTTTGTTTTTTTAAAAAATCGTTTAGCATTCTTTTTTTTCCCTCCAACTTTTTTATTGTATTGTATAACATATATACAAAGCAAAGAAAGAAAAATATTTTTCAAAGCACTCTTCAACAGTAGTTACAAGACAGAACCCAGTTTGTCATGGGCTACCATATGATCCTCTCAGATTTTTTCCTTCTAGCTGCTCCAGAATATAGAAGGGTAAAGGCTTAAAATTTTTTTATCATCACAATTGAATTTTTTCCTTCTTTTTTTTGTGAAAAATAACATATATACAAAGAAAGCTATAAATTTCCAAGCACAGCACCACAATTAGTTGTAGATCATATTTCAGACTTTGATATGGGTTACAATTCCACAATTTTAGGTTTTTACTTCTAGCTACTCTAGAATACTGGAGACTAAAAGAGATATCAGTTTAATGAGTCAGCGTTCATATTCATTAAATCCTATCTCCTCTATATAACTCCACCGTCACCTTTGATCCTTCCATCCCTCTCTTTAGGGTTGTTTGGACTATGTCTATTCTAAATTTTTCATATTGGAAGGGTCTGTCCCTAATGTGGGGTAAGGAGGTCGAACTATCTGATGTTCTGGAGAGGCTGGGCTAGGTTTCAGGGCTTATCTGGACCACAGACCCATCTGGAGGTTGTAGGTTTCTGGAAAGTTACTCTAGTGCATGGAACCCTTGTGGAATCTTATATATTGCCCAAGGTTTTCTTTAGGATTGGCCGGAATGGTTTTGGTTGGGGACTGGCAGGTAGCAAGGTGTGCTGGTTTGAAAGGATGTATGTCCCATATAAAAGCCATGTTTTAATCTAAAAATCCCATTTTGTAAAGGCAGAATAATCCCTATTCAAAACTGTATGTTTGAATCTGTAATTAGATCATCTCCCTGGAGATGTAACCCAATCAAGAGTGGTTGTCTAAACTGGATTAGGGGAGATGTGTCTCTACCCATTTGGGTGGGTCTTGATTAGTTTCTGAAGTCCTATAAAAGCGGAAACATTTTGGAGAATGAAGGAGATTCGGAGAGAGCAGAGAATACTGCAGCATCATGAAGCAGAGAGTCCACGAGCCAGCAACCTTTGGAGATGAAGAAGGAAAACGCCTCCTGGGGAGCTTCATGAAACCAAAAGCCAGGAAAGAAAGCTAGCAAATAGCGCCATGTTTGCCATGAGCCCTTCCAGCTGAGAAAGAAGCCCTGACTGTGTTCATCATGTGCCCTTCTGTTTGAGAGAGAAACCCTGAACTTCATCAGCCTTCTTGAACCAAGGTATCTTTCCCTGGATGCCTTAGATTGGACATTTTTATAGACTTGTTTAATTGGAAGATTTTCTTGACCTTAGAACTGTAAACTAGCAATTTATTAAATTTCCCTTTTAAAAACCATTCCGTTTCTGGTATATTGCATTGTGGCAGCTTAGCAAACTAGAACACAAGGTCTAACTGAAGCTTGCATAAAAGAAAACCTCCAGAGAAGCCTCTCAACTCTATTTGAACCCTCTCTGCTACTGATACTTTGTTAGTTACACTTCTTTTCCCTCTTTTGGGATCGAATTGTTGATCCACAGTGCCAGGGCTGGATTCATCCCTGGGAGTCATCTCCCACTTCACCAGGGAGACTTTCATCCCTGGATGTCATGTCCCATGTAGGGGGGAGGGTAATGATTTCACTTGCAGAATTGGGCTTAGAGAGACTGAGGCCACATCTGAGCAACAAAAGAGGTCCTCCAGAAGTAACTCTTAGGCATGCCTATAGGTAGTCTAAGCTTCTCTGCTACCTAGATAAGCCTAACAAGAGTAAGTCTCAGGATCAAGGGCATGGCCTAATGATTTAGGTGTCCCTAAAGCTTGACACAGTATCAGGGCATTCCCTGATAGTAAGGTTTTATAGTTCCACATTCTTTCTCCCATCCGTCAGGGGACTTTGCCAATACTTTTTGATTATCTGCTTAGTATACTCTAGGATGTATCCAGACATCACAATATTCTATACAGGATTAAAGGACTTCTTTCTTATTCTGGGCTCCCTGTGTTTCACTTGTTCAAATGAGCTATACAGATATGTTGAGTTAGATTATGCCTTACAGAAAATTTCAGTTCCAGACCAAATAAACCTTTCTTCCATTGGTCTCAGAGAGTATGTGTGGTTCTAAAAGACACTGTCTTCCTTACCCCTATGTTCTGAATTACTTGCCCCAACCTGTTCAGCTTCAATCTTATCTCTAAATATCAGATTATATATATAAAACAGCCTCTCAAAATCCAGAAATAATAATCACCACTCCAGACTTGATGTGTCTGCTCTAAAAGATTACAATCTAGGCCTCTGTTTTCTTATAAGCATTTTCTAAAGGCGACCATACCATTCTTGTTCTTTTGCTTCTGGCTTGTTTTGTCTCACCAAATGTCCCAAATGTTCATTCACATCATTGCATGCCTCATGATTTTGTTCCTTTTTGTAGCAGCACAACCTTCATTCATAACTATACACCATCACCCATTAATCTATTTCTTAGTCCAGTGCATCCTTCAGCCACCTGCATTCATTGGAAATCAGGTAGAGGGTCCAAAGTATGCAGTCCATCAACAATCTCAATTTTAGATAATTTCATTGTTCCCAAAAGAAAGAAAACCAATAAACACACCCTCACCAAATAGGAAATCTAAACCTCTTCTTAATTCTTGTCCTTCCCCCAATTATTTACCTCTGCTGTTGCTGTGGTAGGGCTGATGGTTTCCTTCTGAACATAGCTCACACATTGCAATAGTAGTTTCCTCCTGTACCCTGGACTTAAACACTCTTTGTACAAGAATTATATCTTTGAAGTAATTCTTGTGAGAAGTAATTCATATTTCTAGTGTTAATCAGTGGGACACATAGGTCTGTACAACCCCTTTCAATTTTATTCATCTTCAATATGGTAATATTACTTATTTTGCCACTAGAGAACCACCTTCACCCCTATCTATTCCCTTATGTTCTAGTTTGCTAGCTGCCAGAATGCAATATACCAGAAACAGAATGGCTTTTAAAAAGGGGAGTTTAATCAGATGCTGGTTTATAGTTCCAAGGCTGAGAAAATGTCTCAGTTAAAACTAGTCTATGGAAATGTCCAATCTAAGGTATCCAGGGAAAGATACCTTGGTTCAAGAAGGCTGATGAAGTTCAGGGTTTCTCTCTCAAGTGATAAGGCACATGGCAAACATGGTCAGGGTTTCTCTCTTGACTGGAAGGGCACATTGTGGCATCATCTGCTAGCTTTCTCTCCTGGTTTCTGGTTTCACAAAGCTCCCCAGGAAGTGTTTTCCTTATCATTTCCAAAGTGCCGGCTAGTGGACTCTGCTTCCTGGTGCTGCAGCATCCTCTGCTCTTTCTGAAATTCTATCATTCTCCAAAATGTTTCCTCTTTTATAGGACTTCAGAAACTAATCAAGACTGTATTAGTTAGGGTTCTCTAGAGAAACAGAATCAAGAGGGAACACTCGCAAATATAAAATTTATAAAACTGTCTCACATGACCATGGGAACACAGAGTCCAAAATCCGCAGGGCAGGCCGTGAAGCCAATGATTCTGATGGAGGGTCTGGACGAAATCCACAAGAGAGGCTCGTCAGCCAAAGGAGGAAGAACCTGTCTCCTCTGAATCCTCCTTAAAAGTCTTCCAGTGATCAGATTAAGCATTACTTATTGCAGAAGACACTCCCCTTTGGCTGATTACAAATGGAATCAGCTGTGGATGCAGCTGACATGCTCATGATTTAATTCTATGAAATGTCCTCATTGCAACAGACAGGCCAGCACTTGCCCAACCAGACAAACAGGTACCACCACTTGGCCAAGTTGACACATGAATCTGACCATGACAAAGACCAACCAAATGAGTGGAGAGATGTTGTCACCTAATCCAGTTTAACAACCACTCTTGATTAAATCACATCTCCAAGGAGATGATCTGATTACAGTTTCAAACATACAGTAATGAATAGGGATTATTCTGCCTTTATGAAATGAGATTTAGATTAAAACGTGGCTTTTCTAAGGGACATACATCCTTCCAAACCAGCACACCTTACATTGGAGTTCAACCTTATTAGCTAATGGTTCACCCATCTCTCACTTCTATGTATCTCTAGGACCCCTATATCCTGTGTTCTAAACTTCTGATTATACCTTTGTGCTGGTCATAAACATGGAATCATACAGTATTATCCTTTTGTGTCTGGCTAATTTCACTCAGCATTATATTCTCAAGGCTCATCCATCTTGTCACATGGTTCAAGATGTTGTTTCTTCTTACTCTGCATAATATTCCATTGTATGTATATACTACATTTTGTTGATCCACTCATATGTTGATGGGCATTTGGTTTGTTTCCATCTTTTGGTGATTGTGAATAATGCTGCTACAAACATTGGTGTGCAAATGTCTGTTTGTGTCATTGCTTTCAGCTCTTCTGGCTATATACCAAGTAGTGCTATTGCTGGGTCATAGGGCAACTCAATATTTAGTTCCCTAAAGTACTGCCAAACAGTCTTCCATAGTGGCTGTGCCATCATACATTCCCACCAGCAGTGCATAAGTGTCCCAGTTCCTCCACATCCTCTCCAACACTTATAGTTTCCTGTTTATTTAATAGCAGCCATTCTTATAGGTGTGAGGTGGTATCTCATTGTAGTCTTGATCTGCATTTCCCTTATAGTCAATGAAAATGACCATCTCTTCATGTACTTTTGAGCCATTTGTATTTGCTCTTCAGAAAAATGCCTATTCATATCTTTAGCCCATTTATAATTGGGTTGTTTGTTCTTTTGTTGTTGAGTTGTATTATTTCTTTGTATATACAGTAAATCAAACCTTTGTCCAATATGTGATTTCCAAATATCTCTCCTATTGAGTGGCTGCCTCTTCATCTTTTTGACAAAGTGTTTCATGGAGCAAACACATTTGATTTTCAGGAGTTCCCATTTACCTATTCTTTTCTTTTGTTGCTTGTGCTTTCAGTGTAAAGCTTAGGAAGCTACCTCCTATTACTAGGTCTTGAAGATGTTTCCCCACATTTTCTTCTAGAAACTTTATGGTGCTAGTTCTTATATTTAGGTGTTTGAGCCACTT
>PVIY010052627.1:0-15100 GCA_004026745.1 Myrmecophaga tridactyla
GTGGTGGAGGTGGTGGTGGTGGTGGTGGTGGTGGTGATGGTGATGGTGATGATGGTGATGATGGAGGAGGAGGAGAAGGAGAAGATTATTATTAGCATCTGCTGGGTACAGGTCTTGAGCTAAGGGCTTTACAAAGTTGCATCTGCTCCTCGGTCAGCTCTCTGAGCATTTTAGATACAACGACGGAGGGTGATGCCGAGACAAGGTTAGATGAAGCCACTTGCCCTGGTCACCACAGAGCCAGGATTGGGACATAGCATCCCACTCCGAGGCCACAGGCATAGTGTGTGGTGAAACAGGTATTCCTAGTGTCCATGGCTCCTCTGACTGACTGGCCCTGTTCCAGGCACTGGTCAGACCCCACTGTGGTAAGAGGTGGCCTGGGGAACTGGTGGTCTGGCATCCTTGCCACTAGTAGGTGGCTGATTTGACTAGGAGTGTGGGAGGATGGAGGGGACTTCGGGGGGTGAAGGAGACCTTTAGACCACCAAGCTCAGCACCTAGAACCCATCCACACCTTCCATGCAGATGCTTCTTCTGGACATTTCTGGGGATTCCATTACTCCTTAGCAAACTCATTTCTTACAATGGAACAGGGACTTTTCTTTGTAACCATGTGACCCAAGGCCAGGCTCTATTCACCAACATCACATGCTCTACTCCAAGGCCTTGCCTGGAAAAGCTCTGAATTCTGATGACCCTTCTTCCCCTGCTTGCGGCATACTCCCAAGAGGACTATTGGATGGAGGCTCCGCTTTCCCTGTGTTAATGGGGAGTGCTGACTGCCTCCAGCGTATGATTTCTTATATTCCAGAAAAGGGCCCTGGTATCCCAAGAGCCTTTCATACTTCCTTTTTAATGTTCAAGTTTCCTCTAATTAGGACTTAGTTTTTATCTCACAATTAAGGTATGACTCAAAATGTAAGCTTTCCTGTATGAGACAACAGATTTATACTAAAGTGCAAATGACTGATTCAAAGCCCTCCTTGGTGGAGCAGGTTTTAATAGGGAGGCTGGGATGTGGACAGACCAGGCAGATAACCTGGTTGCATAACAAGGCTTTGAGCTGCAATTATCTTAGATTTCAACTCCTTTACTCTTCATATCAGGAATCTAAGTCTGATATTACTATATACTTGAAAGGTGGATTAAGAGTCAGAAGAGGGGAACCAGACTCCTAGCCCTACCATTTTCTAGTTGTATGACTTTGGAAAAAAAAAAGCCATTTCACCTCCCTGAGCCTCTTTCCTCGTCTATATAATAGGGACAAAAGTGATTGTGAGGATCAAACGAGACAATGTGAGGGAAAGTGCTCTGTAAATTCTAAATCATCAGTGGCTATCAGGGGCAATGCCTCCGCTCCCAATAACAGTAGTGTCACCCTCCACAGCACCCCCGTCCCCAGCTGGGCTGGTCGCACAGCACTGACTTCACATCTGCCTGGTGGGACACACAGCCTCCTGTAGTTAGTTGCCTGTCTGCCTGTATCTAGGCTGTGTCATCATCCACTCCCATACACTCGGTGCCCAGGGCTGGGTCTGGCACAGAACAGGAGCTCAGGAAATGCTGACTGAATTGCAGCGACTTGGCCATGGGCCCAAGTGAGAGCCCAGGCTGGGCGGGCAGGTCAGGGAGGTGGGGAGGCTGGGCAGACCCTATCAGGGCAGGGGCTGGCTTCACAAGTGGTGTCGGGGTGGCGAAGCCTTCTGTAACCCCCCGGCTCTCATGGTACAATGGTGAGTCATTGCTAAGGTCAGGCAACCTGAGCCTTCATGTCTCTGCCCAGAACACAGGATGGTGTGCAACAGTTGAATGCATGGATGTAGTGATGTTTGGGTGAACTTGATCAGAGATGGGCTCTGCGGCTCTCAGGTTCTTCCATGCACATCGTTTCACCTGATCTTCCCAACACCTCTGAAAGGAGCTGTTATCCTCAATTACAGAGAAGACCGGGGCTCCGAGACATCTTGGGGTGGTGAGGGACACCCCTGGGACTTGAGGTGGAGCCTCACACCTACAGACCAGGCTCTTTCCAAGGGACCCCACGCTGCCCCGCGCCCCACGCACCAGGAAGTTGACCCTCCTGCATTCATGCACGTGCGCGTGCACACACACACACACACACACCCCTCCAGCTTAGCATCCCTGCAGTTCTTCTTGGCCTGCTAGAACAAGCCTGCCCTGGTCCCGCGCTGCACGGCACTGTGACTCCCCCTAGCCCCCCAGCTCTGTCTTGCCTGCTACTGGCTGGGGCAGGGCCGCCTGGCTCATGCCCAGTCTGGGTGCTCTCCAGATGGCTCACTTCACACTCACATGGGTGCTGGCACGCCAGGGGAGGCCACTTCAGACGTCCTCCTCCTTACTGCCCAGAAGCACTGACGAAGCTGACTGTGGGAAAGACAGCCGCTGTGGCACCACAGAGCTCCACTATTCTGAAAAACCTGAGAGGCGTCTGAAAAACCTGGGAGGCGTTATTCACCACAGCACAGCTAGTGACAAAAGGAATGCTAGACAGAAAGGTCCCACTTTGGGGGGTAGGAGAGAAGGCCCATCGGCCCGGGCGCACGAGTCACAAGTTGCCAGGCCCCAGGCAGGGCCGTGCTGAGCTTTTCATATCATTTTGACCACCATCCTTTGGCGTCACGCTGCTCCTGGCCCTTGGAAGTTCAAAGTATTTATGAAAATGGAATCTGTCTACTTGATTCTCAAAGTCAGCATGAGTAGGCTGGAGAAGCCTGGCCCTGGCTGGCCAATGACCATCTGCAAGGTGACCTCGCAGCTCCAAGAACCCTCACTGTGATTTCCAGCACCGTCCTTGCTCTGTATCCATCCTGGAGGACCAGTCTTGGTATTGGGGTTCAGGAGCTTGGATAGTTCCAGAAGCGTGTGGGCAAGTCCGCCAACCTCTCTGAGTCTTTATTTCCTCTTCTGAAAAGCACAGATAACAACCCTAGCCAGAGAGGTCTGGTGACATGAGGTGCAGGAAAAGGCTTCATAAACTATCAAGGGAGAACAAGTGCAGGAGCTCCCCAAGTCCCAATGTGGCTCTGAGAGGACGTGTGGCCCAGGCCTGGAACTGAGCATTCCTCATGCCTGAAGCCTGCCCAGGTGCCTAGAGGACTTCAGGGACACCTGTGACCACAGAGTCAACTTCTAGTCGTATGGGCTGCCTTTTGGGGTGTGGCCACTAGGACCCTACTAACTCCCAGACTGTCACGACACCTGTATCCAATTCACACCTGGACATCTGGAGTCTTAAAAACGTTACTTTGCCTGTTTCTACATAGGGGAGTGGCTCCCTCCACATCTTCTGAACATTTAGGCAGGATATCACCAATTCTTTAGACACAGAACATTTACCAATGTTTTGCTCCTTATTCTTGATTTAAACTATTAATGGCTCACCTTCATTTTACTGGGCTGTGATTAGTGAACCTTCCCCCAACTGGGTCTGGGTGTGAAGGCCAGGACACACATGCTGGACATGTATGGATATGAGACATTTCTCAGTGTTGTTTTATAAAAGGCTGGGAAGCTCTCTTGATAAGATAAAATTAAATCAAAACGAGTGTAGGTTAGACCTAGAGAGCAGCTACCCCACAGTGGTGTGAGCAGGAGGTTGCTGGGTTTTGGGCAGTGAAACAGGTTAAGTTAACAAGATGCTTAGCCAGCTTGAAAAATCAGAGCATCTCTGAGAAACAGGCAGGGCCAATGTTCATGACTGTCATTTGAGAGAAGAGACCGAGGTCCACAGAGGCTGAGACGTATAAGTTCACCCTCAGCTCTGGTTTTCAACGGTGCACAGTGCCGACTCTTTTTGTGAAATCTTTGAAGTGAGGTTTTTCCTCCGGTGTAAGAGTCACCCTGGCTGTTCCATACTAAGCTTTATTAAAATCTGTTGTTTGCTTTTATGGGAAACAGGACTGTTTTTCTCGGTTCTTCCTCTTTGGTCAGATTTTTTGGTCAGGGAGTAAATGGGAAGGAGGTGTTTTTGGTCTCTCCAAAGTTTGCTGTTATCGAGACACTGCATTTTAGCACAGCGACGCAAACTGGGTCCTGAGAAAATGGGCCTTTTTTCCCTGTGCGGGTGTGGAGGGACTTGTGTTCTGGCTGGGATCACTGGCATTTCTGCAGGGACCACATTCAGATAAGCTGTGCTTTCCAATGGACAAATCACGCCGCCTTCCATAAAGCACAGGTGCAAATCTAATCACCTGCCAGGCCCAGGTGGGTAAAATAATTGCAAAGGAGCCGGCAGGAGTCGCCAGGTGGGTGGGGAGGGGCCGATGCCTGGTCATGGTGGCCACGCGAGGGCCCTTGTCCTCGGACCCTGTGATTTTCATAGAGAAGCCAAACGCCAAATTTTCAGATGAAAATTTCCCATTTTTAAATGTTAGCAACAACTAATCCTATCATGTTTAAAATATCATGCAGGCTGAGCAAAAAACCGTTTGCAGCCTCAAGTGAAGAGAAATCAAGGGAAGCAAACGGGGAGTTCTTCAGTTGCTAAGATAGAACGGAAATGCATACAAATGCTCTCCACCTTCGTTTGGGATTTCTCAGTTTTTGTGAAAAGACTCTCTAGGAAACCTACTGGGTGGTTCTCACAGGTGGGAATGGTGTTTACGTGAGTCCCTAGTAAGTCGGAACCATTCAAAGGTATATGGGGAATGAATCAAAGAACTCACCCCCACCCCGCAGACACACCAAAATGATTTTACTTGATTTTTCAAGTAAAATCATTTTGGCGTTTAACCCTCCTTGCCTCCAGAGGGCGCTGGTCTGGCAGCTGTGCACGAAGCCTCCCTCCTTTCTCCTGCCCCGGGGACCTGTGCAAGGTCCTGGCAATGAATGGAGGTGAGTCTCCTCCGTGTCTGCCTCCACCACGGATCCCCCCAAACCACGCGGCTCTCGCGATGGCGGGAACCAAGCCCACCGCACAATCCTGGGGCACCTGGCACCCTGGCTCGTGCTTTGGGCTGCATGCACATAAGGCCGCTGAGTGCTTCCCCCGAGGCTCCAGGGGCAGAGCTGATGCTGCCTGGAGGGCAGGTCCTGGAATAAAGCGCATGGAGCCACCCGCAGGGGCAGAGTTTGGAAAGAAAATGGATTTCCTGGTTAACCCGGCACTGCCTCGGAGCATGGCCGGGGGGGCCCCGGGACAAGGCCTGGGTTCCCGGTCCCCTGCGCGGCTGCGGCCAGGCGGATACGCTTACCTTCGACCAGTCCCCCGTTTTCCACTCGTAGCAGCCCGAGTAGTCCTCGCACGCCGCCTCGTCCTTTGGCCTCCTGGACGCGTCACAGTTTCCTTGTGGGTTGGTGCAGGTCACGGTGCGTTTTTGCGTCCCTGTTCCGCAGTCGGCAGAACACTGTAAGACACCCCTCGGATATTTAATGCAGCCCATTTCAGTTCAAGCCCATCGACGCCAAGCGAGTCCCTGCCATGGGCCAGACCTGGGCGTGGAGAAATGAGGATGGCTGGTCTCTGGCCTCCCCACGCTTATGTTCTTCCTAGAGTCTGATCCAGCCATGTGGCCAGCAATGGGGGAGTTGGAAGGTCATCAGAGCCAGGAGGAGGTACCTGGGGCAACCAGAAGGTCAAACTAGGGGAGTGGGACTTAGTGGCAGTGGCCATTGCCAGGTCCCAAGGGCCAGTGTAGTGGGCAAGGTCAAAGGGCAGGCTTGAGGTGCTTGGCTCTCCCAGCCGACCTTCAGGTCCATGCATGCTGCCTGGGTGGAAAAGGATATGGAGAGCATGGCCACAACGACTTCCATGGAAGGCAGCTGGTAAGCCCTTGAAGTGAGAAGAGAAACAAGGCATGAGAGGAGTGCTCCCTCTGGTATTTTACTAATCCTGAGAGATGGGGGGAGACAGTGCAGGGAGGGCCCCAGAGTAAAGCCTGAGGGGGGACAAATCATGCTCAGGTCCTTGAGAGCTCAAGTCGCATGGGCTCAAGCAGCAAGATCCCTGCCTGGCAGGAGGGGGGAAAGACAGAGCGGGTGGCAGACTGTGGATGGGGGATGTTCTGGATGCCTCTGAGCCTGTCCCTGGGCTCGTGGGAGGATGGTGAGCTGGCTGGGGCAGGGTGCCCACCCACCTCCGAAGAAAGCCCTGGGAGGACATGGCTGACAAGTGCTCATAGGCCAGCGAGCAAACAGAAGTGACAGGGTCTGGCAGTTCCGGGAAGCAGCCCCTTGATCTGCCCTGCAGAAGGCGCTCTCCATGATGGACAGTCAGACAGACCTTGTGAAGACAGCGGACCGCAGGCTGCACCCCACTTCCTTCTGACAACTGGGTCTCAGAGCTCCCGAGAAGCGTGTTCACGGGCTACAGCAGCCCAAAGTGGAGCCCCCAAATCTTTAATTTCAGTTTCATACTTGCTTAATTTACCAAAATAGGGGAGGCTACAGGAGTGATTTTCTTGAGCTACAACCAACCTGACTTTTAAAAAGTTCCACTGTCTTCGCTTAGAAAAAAAATGTATACAAGGGACACATGTTATTCTTGATATTTCTGTTTTAAACAATTATCCCAAAATGTTTCTTTGCATTCAGTTTAGCTGTCTGTCCAGAAGTGCCATTGGGTCTTCTTTTTCTATTAATATAAAATGGTTTGTTTTAGGAGAAATGCACCTGCTTCAGAGACTGGTTACGATATACCAGAAGGAAATTGGGGGTGCTCGTGTATTAATCCTGGGTGTGGGGTGAGGGGCTGGTTTAAGGGGACCCCTGAGTACTGGGGGTCAGCACACAGCAGACTGGGTCCCTGGGCCCTGCAGTCATGGGGGGCTGAGACCAGGAGACCAGGGGGGCTGCAGCAGGGTGCCTGGGTTCCGGCACCAAAGGCTGTTAATACTGCTCCTCTTCGTGGGAAGTTTTCCTGACCATTTCATCAATTGTGTCCTCGTCACTTGGCTTCTGCCTGGGCTCAGTGCCCACGTGGCTGGCACCTTTTGAACCAAGAACCTCCTCAATATTTTTGCCCAACTTCCTGCTTTGTCTCATTCTGCTCTGCTCCCTTTTCCCCTTTCCCTGCAGCTCCAGCCTACGTCTCCTCTGGCTCGGCCCCTGCTGGCCAGCAGCCCCTCTCGGGCAAAGTCTGGATGTGGGCAAGGGCAGGGGTGTGGCCAGTGCTGTGTCCAAGGGGCCTGCAGGGTGACAGGCAGTGTCTCACTTAGCTCCTGAGCCAGGGATGGGGCCACCACCTTTTGTTTCCCTTGGGACGTGTGTTCCTCATTCTCCCCCAAATAAGGAAGAAAGCTGGGGTGGGGGGGGTAGGTGGTGAGATTGATCAGTACTGCTGAATCAAAACAACTATGTCAAAAACTCTCCTACTCATTTATTATTAGTTAACCCGTTCATTTCCAGAAAAAAGAGAGGCTAGAGGAGCTTCAGTATAGGGTGAAGCTGCAGAAATGCCAGCTCTGTAAACATCTTGTGGGAACAGACTCGATTCTAAGTTAAATGTTTAGGAAGAAGCATTTTGTTCAAGCCTGGGTTGAACCAGAGTTTAGACTGTTTCGTGAGGTTAAGAGGCATATATAGACATATAGATTGTAAATACAGTTATTTAAATCTTGCTTCAATTGTCTCATATTTTCCAAATATGGTGTTATTTAATGCTTTGATAATGACTAATAATGATGGGGCTGGTTATTTTTTTAAGGAGGCTTTTTTTTTTTCACCATAAGAGGGAGTGTGGGTAGAAAATTTACTGTTTTGATCATAATAAAGCACAAATTTTGTTTGCATCAGGACCCAGGTTATCCAGGCCCTATATGGCTCACCTGGGGGGGTGGGGGGGCGGGGGGGGGGGTGGAAACTACCTACCTGCCCCTTCCCCCCTCTAGCAAATATCAAAAAAATTCCCTTGATTGTTAAACTTGTGACCCTAAGTACATGTAAATTAACAAAAATCAAACAACGTACTTATTAACTTCTCTCCTTTTTCTAAAATACCATAAAGAATACTTAAAGACTCAGGTCTTTTAAAAGATACATGCCAAAATCAGCCTGAAAACCAACTAAGTTGTAGAGCAGTCCAAAGCAAGCCTTTCTGCTCATTAAAAATGGGCTGAAGATGCCAACTGTTTGGTAATAAAGAAGAGCTTTAAAATATTTCCCCTGCTAAAGAGTGTCTGGGATTTAGCCTTTTGAGTTCTCTGAAAAACTTTTGATGGGGGACCTGAGGGAAGCTTGCCTTTTATTCAGCTATGTTTGTTTGTTTTATAGTAAAAAAATCAAACTCATTAATGTAAAGTGGGCCTGTAAGGCTGATATCACCAAAGATAAAATGAGGTTTCCAGGGTCAGTCTTCAAAGTTAAAATTTAAGGCTTAATTGGTGTCTTCCCAAAATGTTTTATGGCATGAGATTTGTAGCTCTGACTTGCACACTAAAAGCTGACCCTTCCAGCTTCAGCTGCTGTCAAATAAAAAACTGCCATGGAGTTAAAGGAAAGCCTCTGAAATTAGCTTCCTGAACTGATCACACTACAGCTCCGGTAAGCCCAAGGGAAAATCAAGAGGCATACACATACATATATGCATGCATCTATACACATACATATACATCCATACACACGTATATATTTATATGTATATGGAAATGGGACCAAATATTTTTTTGCTGTGGTGTCAGCATATTCATTTATCAGCAACAAGAGGAAGCATGTTGCTCTCCCATATGGAATTTGAGAATACATGGGCTGGAAAGAACTTTGAGATGATGAGGTTGAGGGCATGGGATTGGGTATGGCAGCTCATGAACACAAAAGGTACCGTGTGGGGTCCTGGTGCAGGCCCTCTTGGTGGTCTCACACTGGCAGAAAGCCCAGGCACCCACCTGTGACCACTCAGATGCCTCCCAGATGGACAGGCAGTCCTGGCCTTCACAGCTTTGCACGGGTGTTGGCCTTGGTGCTGGGCAGTAGAGGGGCCGGGTGGCGACGTGGGTACCATTTTGCAGCTGGTATACGCAGGTCACCTCCCGATGCTGGATGCCTTTCTCACAGGTCGCTGAGCAGGGGCTCCATGGCCCTGTCACCCACCTGCCCAGGAGGGAGGACAGACAGTGAGAGAAGAACTGGATGGAGAGGGCAGCTGCTCCCGAGGGTTTTCCAGCTGCATCATAGAATTGTGGGTCTGGGGTGGGAGGGAGAGACATGGACCTTTGCAATTCACTTTGGCAATAATTCAAGAATATTGAAGCAAAGCGAGTGACCTGAATGGTCATTTGGTCACACAACACCCCAACGATCAACTGAATTATGTCTGTCCCTTTGGTCACTCCTTCCCTACGGTGGGGTTGCATAGCCTACCCATTGTCACGTGGCTTGATACATGGTCATGTGACATGCTTTGTTCAGTAGGGGTGAGCAGACATGATGCTTGCCATGTCCAAGCAGACACTTTCAATGCGATTATGCAATTTGACTCTTTCTTTGTTTCCCACCATCTACCATGAGAACAGCAGGTCCCAATAAAGGGTATGTTCCTATAGCTGTGTTCTGGAATAAGATGACTGGTGCTTGGCCAAGCCGACCAATCCAAAGCCATCCTTAGACCTCACTTGTGGTAAGCAAGAAGAGTTTTTACTTTTCTGTAAGTCATCAAGAGATTTGGGTTGTTAGTTACTGCAACCAAAGCTGACTAGTACAACCCCTGACAAAGGGTTCTCCAGTCTCAATCTGAATACCCCAAGGCAAGGTGTTCTATGTCTTCCAAAGAGGAGGACCCTGATGAATGGTAATTGGAACACTTCTTGAATATGGCAGCTTTGGGCTATGGGGAGCTTATGCTCTGAGGCCATCAGTTTCAAAGTGCTGCTTTCCCTGCCTAATATTTCAAGGAACCTCATTCTGAAAGTGTCTTTGTTGGACTCAAGGTAGTGGAAGGAAGCTGAGGCATTTGGGAATGATTTCGCAGGATGACAGTGAGGCTTTGAATGCCCTTTTGGGGAGACAAAATGACTCTTTTCTGATTTGGTCCCTGGATGGATAAATATGATACCCTTTTCCTTGTCCTTGTGCAAATTCTCCTAGCTCCCAGGAGCTCACCATTTGACAAAGCAGCTTAACCTATGGGTGGACAGCTCTGATAACCACTCAGTTCTTCCTTATTGGTCAAAATTTTCCTAAATTCCAAATGAAGCAGAAATCTGATCATGCTGTCCCACTGTTGAGAAACATCTGGGGTAGCAGAGAGGGTGGGCTTCCTGCTGGTGAGACCTTAGTGTGGGGAGTGGACAGTTTCTAACTCATTCACCCATCCACTCACTGCATATTTATTGGGAACCCACCACCCAACCCTTTCCAGGAGAGTGCTTTGGCTCCTTTAGATTCTTCATGGAGGAGTAGACTATATAGCCCCACCTGTGGATTGTCCTGCCTCTTCTTGCTTCTAACATTTCCCAGCAAATCTTGGAGTTCCTTGGTTGGTAGATGCATCACTCCAGTCTCTACCTCTGTTGACACAGGGCTGCCTTCCCTTTGTGTACGTCTGTGTGTCCTTTCCTCTTCTTTTTTTTTTTTTTCCTCTCCTCTTCTTATAAGGACACTGGTCTTTGGAGTTAGGACCCACCCTAATCCTGTATGACCTCATCTTAACTTGATTACATCTGCAAAGACCATTTCCAAATAAGGTCACATTCAAGCGAAAGTGGGCTAGAACTTCAACACATCTTTCTGGAAATGCATCAACCCTTCTCTAACACCTCGGACTTTGATTCTCACAGATGAAGTGGTGGGAGTGGGGTGGGGAAGGGGGAATGAGAAGGACACATGGATGAACATGATTGAAAGTCACTTTCAGGGCAGCTCGCAGGACAGTTTCAGCTCCTTTGACAAACTTCCTCACCCCCCAGTTCCTCCCTCCTGCTTCCAGCTCTGTGCTGGGCTCTGGGCATACAGAATATATGGCACAGGAGCATGGGAGATGTACAGACAGCCAGACCCCAAGTGTGATTGTAATGGATGGTTAGAAGGAGGTAGGAAAGAGGAGAAAAAAGGATAAAGGAGTGAAGTGATTCCCAAGTCCCAGGCAACCAAAGATGAGACCTAAGACCCAAGAGAGAAGCCTGATCTTCAGTGCTAACACCTGGGTTCTAAGTACCTGAGAACACACCTTCAGGCCTGAAGTAGCTGGTGAGCGTCCACAAAAGAATTCCTATGCCACAAAGACAGACAGACAGACAGACACACACACACGGCACTGCATTTTAGCTATTTTCAGGAAGACTTTGCTCCTGCTTTTGACAAATACATCATGGCATGAGAGGAAGTAAATTCAAGAAAAGTCTGGCAAGTTTTCTTGTGTTTTTCTCTTTTTTGGTGGCTGAAAGAACCATTTCAACTGATGGCTATAGGTTCAGGATGCCCACCTACAACATTTGACCCACACTGTACAACTGAGTATTAGGGTAAAATTCCATTAGGCCCAGCCCCCACCTACCCTCCCACAGTCTTCCCACTAACCATTAATTCCAGGTCCAGTGATTCAGGAGGGGAATTGCCGTTACATAAAACAATTTATATTACAATTACAGCTGAAATTTATTGTGTTTTCACCTGTGTTCCCTAAACCTTAACAGCAACATTTACTAGCCAAGGTTGAGTTAGCAGCTCTTCTGAAAAGCAATAAAACTATATCTTTAGAAGGCCACCATTAACATTTTCCTAATATAAGTCAACCTTTGCAAGGTTCTTCTGATGGGGTCAGGATGGACTCTTAATTCCTTCTCTGTCCAGCACAGCAGACTCAATTCCCCTTGCATGAACTTCAAGTTATATCATTCTAATGAGATACTATGGGCAGATCAGTCACTACATAATAAATAAAGACTACATAATGTCTGATTTCATCCTTCTAGAGGCTCTAAGGACAACATGTTAACTTGTCTCTCCAGCTTCTAGAAGGCACTGCACTCCTCACCTAGGGGCACTGCATGGAAGGAAGGCAATGAGCCAGAGGAACACCTATTGGCAAAGGACAACATGGCGAGTGGCTGAGGGCAGTCTGTTTAGGAGGGCCACACCTACCCATTGCAGAGGCTTATGGAGCTGTCATGCTGGGCCAAGCAGAGGAGCAGATAGAGGTCAGAGGCATGTGCAATGTCCACAGTGCAGGGGGCCAGCAGGGAGGTTGGCCCAGGACCTGGTGAGTGGGAAGACTGTGGTAGGGTAGGCAGGGGCTGGGCCTGGCTCAGTGCTTGGCTGCTGTCTTTTCCTGGGACTTGGCATCAGGGGTCCAGGCTGGCTGGTCAAGTCACTTTGAAAAAGAGTTAATGCCTGAAGGAGTGGTCTTGTCCGTTCCTGACCTGGGGAAACTCAGGCAATCTGATTTGAAAAGTGAGACCCGTAAATGCTCTCACTTCTCATTCATTCTCTACCCAGACAATGTCTAAAAGAAAAGGCTAGCGCGCTTTCCTCTGCTGCCCGTGAGCATTCTGACGCTGTTGTAATGATCGCTGAGTTTGTGCAGTGCCCACACCCTTCCCCACCCACGACTTCGTTGCCATGTCTCTGGATCTCTTGAGAGGAAGGCAGGGCAAGGACCGCAGGTCCCCCTTCAGGGACAGGTCCATCAACTGGTGGGTCATCTGAGCCCCATCCAGGGTCTTTGGTTTTATTTGTATGTAGTCATGCTAAAGGAGCATGACTACATACAAACATATATATACTTATTAAAAACCCATGAATAATTTTCCACCAGTGGTAAAGGGGTGAATTCACCGATAAAATAATGCAGAGGCAACAGATTTTCCTATGGAAAAAATAAATTCATTGTCTCAGTGACCTCTGTGGAGAGAAAGAACTTTTGGATGGAGTTAAGGTCTTAAATATAAAAGAAACAAAACCTTAAAGTTTGGAAATATATTTATGATTGTATGAGTAAGACAGAAATTCTCAAATAAGAAGCAAAATCCCTAAATAAAGGGTTTAATCAATTTAACTAAGTTTAAAGATAAAAGCTTCTACTCAAAGACAGCTCTGGTGAAAAGACAAGCCTTAAGTGGGAGAATATATTTGCAATCCAGGAGAGAGAAAGAACTCCCACAAGTCAATTAAGAAGGGACAAACTGCCTAATAGAATAACAGGCAAAGCACAGGAGAAGAATTCACAGAAGCAAATTATGTGGAAATGCCCAGCTTCTGTACGGAGCAGGGGAGTGCAAAATCAAATAATGATATACCACTGCACTCCTACCAGATTGACAAGACTGAGCAGTCTGACCAAATTTAGCAATGACTGCAGGACAGGGAGCTCTTCCACGGTGTCGATGAGAGGGTCACTACAGCTAAGCTCTTGGGGATTGTGCTGGTTTGAAACTGTTGTGTACCCCATAAAAGCTATGCCCTTTAATTCTCCTTCAATATTGCTAGGTGGGATCTTTTTTATTGTTTCCAAGGAGATGTGTCTCCACCCATTCAAGGTGGGGTTGCTTACTGGAGCCCTTTACGAGGGAACCATTCTGGAAAAAAGCTTTAGTGCCCACAGAGTCCACACAGCCAGAGACCTTTGGAGATGCAGAAGGAAAACACCCCCGGGGAAGCCTTATGAAATGAGGCTTCCCAGCTGAGAGGGGTGTCCAGAAGCCAGAGACCCCAGCAGACACCAGACATGTGCCTTCCCGTCAGACAGAGGTATTCTGGATGGCATCAGCCTCTCTTGAGTGAAAGTAACCTCTTGTTGGTGCCTTGATTTGGACATATTTATGGCCTTCGAACTGTCAACTTGCTTTAATAAATTCCCTTTTTAAAAGCCATTCCATTTCTGGTATATTGCATTCCAGCAGCTTTAACAAACTAAAACAGAAATAAAACTCAAGCCATGCATCCTTATGACCTAGCAATTCCACTAGGTCACAAATGCCCAAGGATACTGGGCAGGGATAGTTCTTGCATCACTGCTTATAACAGCCCCCAGTGGGAGACAACCTCAACATCCATTCATGACAGGATAAATACATAAAATGGAATAATATAGAGCAAAGAAAAAAGGGATACACCAGAGTTAAAGTGGCAATATGGGTAAGGTTCCAAAAGCGCTGTTGATCTCTTCTTTAATGGATATCTACTTATGCAGTAAAAGTAGGAAAACTTAATGGGAAGCACACACACCAACAGGGGTGTGGCAGCCTCTTCTGAGAAGGGAAGAGAGTGGAATTGGGGCGAGGTCAAAGAGGACTTTCAATGTGTCTCTAATGTATTATTACTTAAAGGATGCGAAGCAGATAGAGCAATTGTTAAGATTTGTTGCAATCAGGAGGAATGGATGTGGGTGTTAATTAACCTCAGTACTTTCTGGTATATATAAGATTTTGCCTAAGCAAAATACTTCCACAAACAGGAGTCATGCCATGAGCTGAGAATGGGGGGCCCTACCTCGAAGGCAGCCACGGGGACCCAGTTGCACTGCCACACGGCAGGGCCAGCGAAGCACTGCCGCAGCGTTTTTTTTTTTTCTTCTTTTTTTGTATGCTGTATGGCAGAGTCACATTTCATTATGTTTCCATGTGAGTATCCCGTTATTGCAGCACCATTTGTTGAATTTTTGTTTGTTTGTTTCTTGGGAAGTGCATGGACCGGGAATCGAACCCAGGTCTCCCACATGGCAGGCGAGGATTCTACCACTGAACTACCCTTGCATCCCCGCAGCGTTTGTTTTTAAAAGTAAAGCTGAAAAGCCAGGTTTTTTTTTTTTTTTATTGCAATCTCCTGCTTTTAAAATGTTGGAAATGAATTCCGAAACCTTCAACCTTCAAATGCTCCGTGAGCCGACCCTGCCTGCTGTGGAATTTGGCCTTGTGGCCTCCAGTCCAGGACTTTGCACTTTAATAGTCCCGAGGCTAGGGTGGTTCTGACTCTCAACCCAAATGGCCAGGGGCGTATTTTTCTAGAACTCCCGAGTGAAGGTTGCCCTCTCCTTGCTTTTACAGTTTGGTCACTGCTTGTGTCCTCACCGGGACCCCACCCCCACCCCCCCCATTCCTGTTACACACACAGAGCAGTTTGCCTTTTGGTTGACTTAACAGGCCAATCCTGGACATTTTATCCTAAAAAGATTAGGAAAACAAAACAAAAAGACCCTCCCGGATTAATT
>PVIY010052628.1:0-15106 GCA_004026745.1 Myrmecophaga tridactyla
TGCCTTCTCACTTGAGAGAGAAACCCTGAACTTCATCGGCCTTCTTGAACCAAGGTATCTTTCCCCAGATGCCTTTGATTGAACATTTCTTTAGACTTGTTTTAATTGGGACATTTTCTCGGCCTTAGAACTGTAAACTAGCAACTCATTAAATTCCCCTTGTTAAAAGCCATTCCGTTTCTGGTATATTGCATTCCAGCAGCTAGCAAACTAGAACACCAAATGTATCACAATTTTACACTCATTGCATGAAAACTTTACTCAAGCTAAACTAAATAATCATAGTTCACCATAAGCATTCCACAATAACTGGTCTCTGAACCATTTGTCCTCCTTGAATTTTATGCTTTCACTCCCATCTCCCTGAAATATCCATATCATCTAATCACCCGTCACCAAATTGTCATCTGTCTAAAGTGGGCTCCACGAGATAATTTGTACCTTATCGATTCATTCCTTATAGCACAATCTGCTATTGTTTATTCAGAGCTGAATTTCCACAATATTCACTTAATTCACTCACTTGACTGACGTGAATTCTTCATTCCCAAGCTTCCCTGTTCACCCAGGGCTAGTAGTATAAGTAGGCCTCTCTCCACTTTATTGACCACTTTTACTCAATTAGCTATCAATGCAAATAATGTCATGTAAGAGGCTTCTGCTACAATTTTTTAAAGTTAATATATTTTATTTAACTCAATATATCCAATATCTGATCAATATACAGCGTTAACGAAAAATTTTACATTTCTATTTTTTCATTCTAAGTCTTTGAAATCTGTTATTTATTTTACACTTACAGCACATCTCAGTTTAGACCAGTCACATTTCAAGTGTTCAAAAACCATATGAGTGGCTACTCTATTGGGCAGTACCATTTTAAATCACTGGGAATTAACAGAGAAAAGGTGTTGCAGTTCAGAAGAACTGCTACCTATTTTTGACTACAATAGAACCACCTAATAAGTTATAGTCATTGCAATCCTCCCTCCCTTCCTACCTTCCTTTCTCTTTCTTTTTTTATTCTTTCTTCCTTCCTTCTCTCTCCCTCCCTCATTTTCCCTCCTTCCTCCCTTAGTCTTTTGGATTAATGATTTTAATCTCAATTCTTCTTACTGACAGTGGGGCCTGCCCAAGACACTAGCTTTCATTTCTTTGTGAAAAGGAGCACTATGACATTTTTTTTTTAACCTCCTTACCGTCTCATGGATTATAAGCTCCATAAGGGCAGGCACTCTGTTTTGCTCACCACCATACGTCCAGCATTTGGCACACCACTTGGCACTGCATGCAACCCCAAGGATACAATGATGAGTACAAACAGGCAGGCCTGCTCCCAGGCTTACATTCTGGGAGAGAAGATAGTCATACATCTAAGTGCTATGAAGAAATTAAATAATGTTCTACGAGAAGTCGTGGCAGAGTTTTCCTCTGGAGAGAGTTATATGTGAATTGAGATCTGACAAATGGATAGATCTGAGGGAAAAAAGATAAAGAAGGTTGGGGACAGAAGGTAAAGACCCCATGGTGGGAATGAGCATTCCATATTCAAAGACCCTAAGGCCAAGGCAGCTGAAGAAGAGACTGCAGAAGTGCAGGTGCAGAGGGGACTCTGGGAACCTGGTGGGCCATGTTGAAGGCTTTGGTCTTAGGTTGGATGTCCCAGGAAGCAGACACTGAGATGGACGTTAGTGTGCAGGAAATAAGTTAGGAGGAATGGAAGAAAGCAGGACTGAGCAGAACGAGACAATGCAGTCCCAGTCAACTGGGAGCCAATGGGGAGCTTTGAGGCTTGGATGACCCTTTGAGTTGTCCTAAGCCAAGGTCTTTACAGCCCTGGGTCTGTCCTTGGATGTAGGCTGCCTCTCTTCAATAGAGGCAATACCTTGACTCAGTTTCTTTGGTCACCTGCTGAAAAAAAAAAAGAAAAAGGAATGGTGGCTGGGGAGTGGGGAAGTAGGTTCAAAGATCTGAGGAGAATGAAGAATTTTTGAAACAGTTCTTGAGAAGAATGGGGGAAGATTTGATGAGGAAAACACAGTAGAACTGTCAGGCAGCATTGAGGTCTCATTTTAGGTTGTCAAGCGTGCATTCCGGCCCCTCTGCTAGGCCCTTGATGACTTGTCCCCTCAGCAGGGCCACCACCACAGGAAGAGGCCCTGTGTGAATGTGTGGTGACAAACATCTGCCCTGACCTTGGCCTCCTGTGGCAGGGCTGAGTTGATCCTGTGAAGCAGCAGAGAAAGCAGATAGCAGGGTTTATCCATTTGCCAAATAGATGTGATAAAAAGACAGGGGAGCTTAGAATATTATCAAGAAAGATGGTTGATGGAATAAGGAGCATGACCCTTGCCTGGAAGTAATCTCAATTCTTCTCACTTCTCCTTGCACTTTATCTGTCCCTTACTTGTAGTTGTCATTACTTCTGGTTTTTGTCATAGCTATTGAGGTATGCCTTAGCTTTTCTTCTAGATCTGTAGTTCTCTGATCTAGTTTCCTTCTAGATCTGTAGAGCTCCCATTGGGCTCTCAACAAATATTTTCTAAATGTTCTGGAGTATTATCTTCTGGTTTAATTTTAACTCACTTATACTGACATTATCTTATAGCAAAGAGTCAGAAGTATTTGTTAGGGAGGAAGGAGAAAGGAGCCTGGATCCACACCCTAGGTTCCTTATTCATTCATTCACTCAACAGATATTTATTATGTCCTGCCATACACTAGTAGGGATAAATCAGACCTGGTTCCAATCTTCCAGGATTTAATGTTTGGTGAGGAGGGACACACACGAAACAAATAAACATTATAATGAATATCTAACTAGAGACCATGACAAGCATTCAGAAGGAAAGGAATAAAATGCTAAGGACATCTAGAATGAAGGAAGATAACCAAATAGGTGGTCAGGCAGGGGAGAATTCCTCTATGGGAAATGATAAGCTTGAATGGACTCCCCAACCCAGGAAAGGGTTAAGAGGGAGAGAAATAAAATATAAGAATATGAACAGAATGAGGCTGAGGCTAAAAGCATTTATTGGTTGGCATTTACCAGCAGGATTCTTTACTGAGCACACCTCCAGTCTGTGCAACCCCTAAATACGGCAGGTCTTCCAGGCTTCAACCTCAGAGCTAAAACAGTGCATTCCAAGATCAGAGGGCATAGCTACAGGACTCACTGGGCGCACACCTGCACCTGGCCCCTTCGTCTTTCAAAGTTTCAGGAGGCCACAAGAACCATGGCAGCTAATTGGAGAGCATTGAAAGGAGGAAAGCCGGGTCTTAGGACAGGCCCTTTCACCTCCTGGTTTTCAATCATCAACTGTAGATACGACCTACAGAATCCTCCTCTACAAATATCTACAATCTATTATTGTAACAATATTGAATCTAGAAAATCAAACTCAACATCCACATTCAGGTCCTTATCCTTTCTAATTTTCAACATACCGTGTCTACTACCGTCGTTAGATCCTACAGACTCTGGGGTTTATTGAAATAGTATTTAAAAATTGAAAATACTTGAAAAGCATATAGAGGTAGTTATTGTGCAAATACTTTCTTTGATAATAATGTTATAATAAATAGTCTATATTGGATGATATGTTTGTGGATTTTCCTTTTTTAACATATAGGTTAATTGGTTTCTTGTCACCCAGCCAGCTCTGGTATGATCAATGATCTCCTCGTATTTAAAACATATACTCTTTTTCAAGTACAAAAGAAAAACTAAAACTTTAAAAAGAAAAATCTTGAGAAATGATAGCTACACCTCCCTACCCTACTCTTTAAAATTAGTTAATTGTCAACTTTTTCCTCTCTTCAGTACTCACAGGTTGTAAGTAGCCCATTTTTCCTGCTCTTTAACTCTAGACCTGTTCTATAAGATGGTGCCAGGCTTCCTTTTTAAGACTCATCTCTCTGTCCACCTTGCAGTTCTCCCCTCCATCCCTTCTCCCACTATTATATAAGGTAAAGTAACTCAGAGCTGAGGCTGAAGCAAGTGTAACTGTGGAAGCATTTCTTTCACAAAGGCAGAAGCAAAACTGAAGTTTAAAATGGAATGAGATAGGGGCTGGGCAATGGTGGTTCAGTTGCAGAGTTCTCGCTTGCCATGTCAGAGACCCGGGTTCGATTCCTGGAGCCTGCCCATGCCAACAAAAACAAAACAAAACAAACAAAAAAATGGAATGAGACATCCTGGCACCTCTTCCCAGTTTTTTGGAGGTATTGTTTCAGGGCCCTAATTAGTCCCTGCTTGTGAGAACAGGAGGCTATTGGGCCTAATGCAGTCACCTGGAGACTACATGAAAATAGTCCTTGCAGGGATCTAGGTTGAGAACTGTGTCATAGGGACACTTTTTTTGAGTGGTCACTGTCTGGGTGTCCATAGCACTTTGGAAAAGTCACTGCAGAAAAGGTCGCCTTTCTTGCTGAGGCTGTAGTATCAGAAGATAGTGAGCAGAAACCTTTGCAGGTAACACAAAATAGAAAGGATCCTGGGTGGCTTCCCAGTGGCATGAAGGAAAGCTTTTATGTGTGGCCTGCCCTGGATTTTCCTGTAGTGACTTGTAAAAGCCAAATCACAGATCACGGAGGGCGGCGACTCCCTCTGATGAAAAGAGGCCAGCAGAGAGGCGGCCCCGGCAGTGTGCGCCTCCAGTGGGGCGTGAAGCAGACATGGCTCCCGGCTTTTGTTCCACAGGGAAACCAGCTTGTGTAGGAAATCCATGTGCGACTGCTCCAAATTAGAAGCTACAAAGTTCTGAATGGCCCATCTGCTCACAGGCCAAAGCCGTTAAATCTCCTGAGTCTTATAACCTTTATCCCGGGTGCTTCAAAGCACGCTCCGCCCCACCCACCCACCCACCCTGCAACCCCCCAAATCAGATTTTATTAGGCATTACTTTTCAGAAGAAATAATTAAGGGGAAGACCCAGACAAGGTGTTGCTCTACCTCATTTCTATTTTAGCCATAAATTGGTAGAGAAGGATTTGTAAAAAGGAACGAAACCTACTACTCGGAAAAGCCATGGAAAGTGACTTAAGAAAGGAAAGCATAGAATGTTTGCTGGGAAATGACAATAGTGTAACAGGAAAGGAGCCAGTCTCTCTAAGGATTCAGACCCAGCAGAATGTTCTAAGTCACTGTGGGCTCCACACAGGGCTGCCACCTCCCCGTCATTTGTGTGTCATGAAAAATAACCAGTCTTCTGTGGTGCTCTGTGGTTTCCAGCACCTGGTTCTGTGTTATTTCATTTGATGCTCATAGCAATCATTGCAGGCAGGTATTATTATCCCATTTCATAGGTGACATACCCAAGATCACATGGCAGGCGTGGATTTAGTGTAAAGGTAATGAAGCTCAAACTTCAGGGCCCCAACTGGTACCACCCGGGAGAACTGGGAGTCACAGCACAGGGTATAGGAGTAGAAACCAGGCTGCAATCAGAAAGCACTTCCATAGAAACATTTCTGATAAATTGCCTAAACAAGATCTCAGAAGAAAAGATCTAAATCTCCAAGTCTCCAGAAAGGTGCTGTGATTTCATTTTTCATTACATAGAAATATTCCAGTTCTGCTCCTAATTTTGTATTCATAATAGTGTGTTTTTCTTAAAGCCTCGTCCACCACCTCCCAATTGTAAAACCTTTGGGCCCCATAAAACCTGAAACTGTCTCTGCATATAGATGGCAGTGGTAGAACTGGTTTTGATCTTGGGTATTTTGACTCCAAGAGCTATTTTATTTATTTATATACTACGAAGAAATACAGAAAAGTATAACAGAACATCAGGAGAATAAATAATCCAGAGTATGAGAATTATGATTTCAATAATGTAAAACTCTTGTCTCTGATAAAAGACTGAAAAGAAACACACTAACATGGATTATGTTACAATGTGTGGATTATGAGTTTTTTTTTCTTTTTTCTAAATTTCCTTAAATGTTACTACTTCGAGTATAAGAATCGTTTGCATTTAAGAATTTTACTCGTTCAACAAATAACAATGTCAGCTGTTCAAGTTTTAAGTGTTTATAAAGCAAGGCCTAATTACCAACAACTAAATTTATGAAAGCAAATAACAGTCTGAGGAATAGTTTATTTTCTATCAAGACATTTTTATCCAATATATAGTATCTTATTGGAAGAAGCAAGATAGACTTTTGTTTTCAAATGCTACTAGGTTGCAAATGTTTTGCTGCAAATCCATTATCCACAGTGCTTAAATGAGTTCTCCATCAATAAAGTAGAACTAATATTGCTTGTCCCTCCTCTACATCTGGTTTCATTAGTATATGAAGGAGGTGATGAAGTCAGACTAGGGACTAGAGGGCTAAGATATCCTAGTTCTCTAGGCTAATATGGTTAACTTAACTTTTCTGAATTTCATCCCTCTCTTTTATAAAATAGGAATAGGTATATCTTTGTCACGAATCTCAATGAATTAGGATGAAATGAGATAGTGAATGTGAATGTGCCTATTAACCATGAAGATTGTCTGCAAAGATGAAGCATTCTTGTTGGTCAAATGACCAACTGTTGTATTATTACATCAGGAAAACAAGTTACTCTAGATAGAAACCCTGCCTCAATTTCTCAGAATGGACTGCCCAACTAACAGAGGCGAGGATGATTAAGAGGGCAGGAAACCATATCTATGTTATCCGCTAATGTAGTTCAAGCTTGTAGTACAGTGTCTACCATGTAGTATGAGCTCAATAAATATTTGTGGAATAAATGTATGCATGCATATATGCAAGAATCATAGAAGTTGCCTCTACTCTAATGCTGGACTCCAATGCTAGAGGATTATTTTCATCATGAAGATGGAGGAATTGCATTTTAGGCAGGAAGAATAAGAATGAGTAAAGCCTGGAGGACAGAAATTAAGGACCTCCTTTAATTCAGGTGTGGACTGAGGAATGAGAAACAAAATGGTTAAAAGACATGATGGGGCCAGAACCTGAAGAGAATTTAAAAAATTCTGGTAAGAGGTTGAACTCTATCCTGAAGGAATTCAGGAGATGATACATTTCTGTGCATGATCAAAGAATTATTTTATAAAACTACAGAAGGTGTCAATAAGATGTAAGTATGTGTTTTTCCTACCAAACAATGGGGAAATTTGTCCTGGCAACAGGACGAGCCAGGCCAGTGAGTTATGTTTTATTTAGCGAGCATTGGCCCTAAGCAGTAAAACTGTTAGTGATTTAAAACACATTTCCATTCAATCAATCAACAAATAGTCAATGAGTATGTCCTGTGTGTGTGAGGTTCTGCGTGCGTCATGTGTAGCAATCACAGATGTGCAAGACAAAAGCGAAGACACATTGCTTAAGGCTCCCTCAGAGAAATAGACACACAACATGTGAAAAAGTTATTTAACACACAGAAGTTCCTTCGGTGTACCAAAGGAAGATACACAGAGCTTTAAGAGTTTGGGGAAGATTGGATGCTGGACCAGGGGAAAAAATTGCTATAGAGTACATTATTGGGACCACTAACAACAGCTGAATGAGATTAGTAGATTAGATTACAGTAGTGTATTGTTAAATTTCCCTATTTTGATAATTGTTCTATAGTTGTGTAAGCGAGAATGTCCTTATTCCTGGGAAACATTCACAAAAGTATTCAGGGATAAAGAAGCACATTTCTAAGATGGCTCAAGAAAAAAAAATATGTGTGTATGTGTGAGTGTGTGTATATATATAGAGAGAAAGAATAATAAAGCTAATGTGGCAAAAATAAAAGGGTGAACCTGGATTGAAGGGCTGTACAAAAGTTCTTTGGACTATTCTTGCTACTTTCTCATAGTTTGAAATCATTTCAAAATGAAAAGTTAAAGTTTGGGGAAGCAAAAGAAGGCTGTAGTTATGGAAGAGCTGAGAACAGATATTTTCTTCCCCATTGTTCCCAAATGTTTCTCTAGCCTAGCCACACTCCATTCTGCTGTGAAGCCCTATTCTTTGTGTTTATTATGTCTCATCTCCTTATTAGAGATGCCATGGGATTCATCTCTTTCTCCTCTCAAGGGACCTAGAGGGGGCATTACAATGGCAGATGGTTGAGGAACTTCTGACACACTTAACTGACTTAAAGTAGTACTGTTCTTTCCAGAGGACCAAGTATATGATGGTAGCAGGGAGTCATAAATGAATCTGGGGAATAGATGTGGTGATGACATCTACAGTGTCTGCAATTTCTGAGCACTTTAGATCTAGGAGTAACTAATTTATGGGATTTTGGGAGCTTCTGTAGGTTTCTCTTGCTATAGCTTTTCATGGTATAGTTATAAAGGTGAGTATTTTCTCGAGTTTGCAGATGGAGAAAGAGCAGCATGGGAAATAATGTCACCAGGTCATAATACAAATTAGAGGCAGGAAGGGGGAGTGGTGAGGGTGGGGGGATGTAGGTGTAGTGGGGGAGGGGGGCAGGATAAGAACCCAGAATCTCTGGAATTCGGTAGATTATTGCAACTCCGCATTTTATTGCCTGAATTTTAGCATTCATCTTGGAATTATAAAAAAATCAATTTTTTGATCTTGGGAAAGAATTGGAAACAAGTGTTTTTCCAATTTCATAGTCTATAGGAAAGATAATTCTATTTTGGGCAAGAATATGATCTAGTTCAAGGAAAGTAGTGGACCTCATAACATATATTTAGATAAAAGAAAATGTATTTAAAGGATGATCATTTATTCTGAGAACATGTTCAATTTTTTGATGTTCAAATACTAATCTTTCTTTTTAAAACCATGAAGATAGTTTCAATTTGACAGGACAGGCCCACCCTCAACCTATAACTTCTCAAACTCCCAATATTTTTGAAATCTTACAAGTGTATGGAGTCCAAAAGGTTGGGAACCACTGCTGGAATTCTTGGATAAGAAACTCTATGTCTATAAGCTTCTTGCTGGAGGGTTCCAGAAAGATCTCTGATTTTACTCTCTTCTAGGCACTTACGTGTGTTGTGGATGTCCATGAAAATGCTGCTGTGGCCAGCAAACCAGGACATTAAGCTTAGAAAGAAGTTAAGTTTAGCCCTTATTGCCATTAAATTTTCCTGACACATTGATACCAGAAACTCCGTTCACAGCGGTTGTTTTTATCACATTATCCTATTAGTAGTTGATTTTATCATTTTAAATATAAGACCACAGTCGTGGGAGATTTCAGTTAAGTTGGGACATGCAGCCACGATGATGTCTTTGTAGATTCTGAGGTGAAAAAGAAGGTGATAAGTGATTTGAAACCCGAGTCCTACTGCAGAACGTTCATCTGTGGTAAAGAACAAAGGGGCTTACGGGAAGACAAGGTCTATTGGCATTCCCAGCAGCTGCGTGGATTTTCTTCTCTTATCATCCAGAGAAAATGGCTTTAAATGACAAGGCAGGATGTCTACTTAATAATAACCACAAAGCTTGGGTAACTAGCTGAGGAGATAGAATACTTGGGGCAGAGTGACGAGAGGAGGTCCTAGAAGTGAAACTTCTCCAGGCTGTGTAATTAAATTATCAAATGTCAGCTATTGACTTTCTCCAAAATTGGAAGGAGAGGGCTACCTTCTCATTTATAATTTAATTTTCTCCCCTTTCCATGAAAACGTAAGATAAAGCACATCCTGGAAAAAAAAAGCTAAATATGATCATGCTCAAGAATATGATAATTATTTTATAATTCCTGTTTATATTCTTGGTGTTTGGGATGAAGCCACCTCCTGAGAGATATGTTATTACAACATTGAAGTTTTTTTGAGAGAGAAAAACAGAGGGATCAGGAGAGGGAGTCTGTGTTTGAGGAGGGGGATGCATGCATTAAATAATTCATAAAAACAGAAAGTTCAAGATATGCCATGATTCTCATTATGTAAATAAAATTAATTATAATTATTGTGACACTGGTTCCACGACTCTGCAAATTTACTAACAATCATTGATATAAACACTTATAACAATTACATTTATGTTATGTAAATTATATGTCAACAAAGCTGTTAAGAATTAATTCATTTTTGCTTGGTACATAGAGACAAATAAAAAAGAAATTAAAAAGAAAATAGGGGGTGGTGTGACAGTGGCTCAGTGGCAGAATTCTTGCCTGCCATGCCAGAGACCTGAGTTCAATTCCCAGAGCCTGCACATGCAAAAAAAAAAAGAAAGAAAATAGGAATAAACTATTTTTAAAAAGACGTAATTCTGTTCACACTGATGAAAGATACTGGAGGACTGAGGCAGGATGGCAAAAACTGAGAATCAGATACTAAACTAAATGTAAAATATGGAAACTTTTTGAATTTTCAGTTTGCAGATTGATGGGAATGCTTTGCCCTATCTAAGCACTGATGGCTCCACCTGGATTCTGGTGTGGGCTGGGGGGTCAGGGAGCGCCGTGTACAGGAAGGAGTTTTCAGAACAAAGTCGCAGACGGTCCTGGTGGACCTGATACTTGCTGTAATTAGGATGGCCATATAATTTATCATCTAAACCAGGACAGTTCACTGCTGAAGGTTGATGCTAATAATAATTACACTGGAACAAGTGCAAGCAGCTCAAATGGAAGGTTACTTGAGTTCTAACCATGTGCCTGACAGTATAACAAGCGTTTACATGAAAGTCTTGGTTACAATCAGAACACAGAATCCTGATTTCCACAATACTAAACTAGGGAAACTTATTACTTCCTTGCACACATTTATTGAGCTCCTATCATTTGCTAAATTCTGTACTGGGAATTCAGGTGGCAATGATAAAGATAACCCATCCCTGGCCCTCAAGGAACTCTTGGTCTAGTTTTAGAAAGAGACACACATAATCACAATTTCTTTACTTAGTGACCTCCCCTCACTCATCTTTCTGTAAGGTATGACCCCTACTCTGAGTTTTAAAGTCAAAATAAACTTTAGACGGGGTGAGAGAAGTTAATTCCAGTAAAGGGATAGGGGCTCCGGAGTACTTGAGGAACAATCAACTTCAAGAACCTTGCTTCTTGTTCAGGGGCAAGAAACTCTCTCAGCCCTTGCAACTGCCCCCTCCATGGGGGATGTCCCCTTGGTCACATTCACCACACTCACCAGAGCCCTGGGGGCGCCAGCTGACCTCATTTAAAATTTACAGTGATGCCCCCAGACCCCGCACAGCCCCTCAGAGCGGCTGCACAGCGCTACCCACGGCCCCAGGCAACCAGCTCTTCTCTCTGAAGTGACTGTTTTCACCTTCTCCTCTCCTCCAACTTAGCCAAAGACCATTCACTCTTAGCTGATGTCCTTGCTCCAGATTTTATTGCACTCAGGCTGGGAAATATCTCACCTTTCCCACCACAACTCCCAGCTTCCTGCGGCAGTGCCCACACACTTGGCTTCTGCCGATTCAGAAGGCAAAAGTGCATCAACCCTCTCCCTTCTCTCTTCAGCATCCCGCCTGCCTGGGGACGGTAAGGATTTTCCTTGCAGAGTTGGGCTTAGAGAGAAAGGCCACATTTTAGCAGAAAAAAGAACAGGTCCTCTGGAAGTGACTCTTACGCATAACTATAGGTAAGGCTTAACTTCTCTGCTTCATTAATAAGCTTCACAAGGGCAAACCTCAAGATCAAGGACTTCCTCTATTGACTTGGGAGGCCCTAGTGTTTGAGATAATATCAGGGGTTTCCCCGGTGGTAAAGTCTAATAGTTCCATATTTTTTCTCCCCTCCCTTAAGGAACTTTGCTAATACTTTTTAATTATCTGCTCAGCATACTCTGGGATGTATCCAGGCATTACATTAGGCTATTCAGGATTACAAGCCTTAAACTATACAGAATTACAAGCCTTTAACCCATTCTTAATTGTTAGATTTATTTCCCGATTTTTGCTAATACACAACAAAGGCAGTGCTGCTATCCTTGGCAGCTCCGTCTCTGGACCATGCAGAGCTGCGTCCTAGGATGTGTTCCTAGGAGTCTGGAATCGCTGAGTTGGAAGGCGCACGAGCTGACGCACATTGCCCTGCCTGATGGGGTCCGAGGCGCCTCGCCGGCCTTTGCTCTCGCTGAGGGTCCCTCCAAGGAGCACCGTTGTCGGTGCGCCCTTCCTTCCACTCACAGGTCCTCGGGCTGACAGAATGCCCCAGTGCCGGCCCGGGAGCCGGGCTGACCCAGGCGCAGGGCGCTCCTCGCTGGGTGCCGCGACGCCGACGGGGCTGCAGGCGGCGCGGGCCCGGCCCAGACCCTGCCGCACAAATGCCCGAAACCCGGGCCGGGTCTGCGGGGCCCTCGGGGGCTGGCGGCCGGGAATGAGCCGCCTTTGTGCGGGCCAGACGCCAGATGGGAAGCAATTAGCGATGTGCCAGGCAGGTCAGGTGGCGCCTCCCCACGGGCCTGCGGCGGCCGCGGCTGGGACGGACATTTTGGCGGGAAGAGAAAACTCTCTCTCTCTCTTTCAAAACAAAAACAAAGAAAAAAACCCTTTTTCTCTGCGGCAAGCCTTTTGGACAAATGACTTTTTTACTTTGCGCGTGCTCAGGGGAGCGGGTGCCCTTGGAACTGGGCTCTTTCCTTCTGAGATAAAAGCCTTGAGCGCTGTCAGATCTGGGAGGACAAATGAGGGGGAGTTGCCATGCGGAGGGCACGGGGCCGAGGCCGCAGCCGCGTTCGCGCTCGGGTGAGCCCCGGCTGGCCCCGGCTGTTGTCACTGCCATCCTTTGATTGGATTTGTGCTCCGTCCAGTGCCCGGCGCAGGGGAGCCCGAGTGTGTGTGCATGTGCAGACAGAACGGGCGGGGGGCGCGCCCACCCACCCCGAGAACCCTCCACCTGCCATCTCAGTCCAGTGTTCTGGGCAGAGCCCCGCATGGCAGGAGGAGGTGCAGGGAGTCGTGCTGGTTTGTGGAGTGCGTGGAGGGGTGAGCAAGGGATGGGTGGGCGGAACCACAGTTCTATCTGTAGCCAAATGCCTCCCGGCCTGTGCCACCTGCGCGGGGCCGTTCTCCAGCAGTGGTCGCAGAATGAGCTGTGGAGAACCGGGCCCTTCACCGGCACCATTTAGACAAAGGGTAAATGGCTCATTCTTTGGATTTAAATCGGAGTGTTCCGTTCTAGAACAGCTCTGTCCTGGGTGGAGATGAGAGCGGAAACTGCATGAAAGTCCCACCCCACCTTCTAAGCATCTGTTTCACTGATTTGCCAACTCTGAGTGTCCCTCTCCCCAGGTGCTAGCCACAGAAGGCCCCTGTCTCCCTGCTATGGGGACCCTGCCTCTGAAGTTAGCATGCGGTCTTCACTTAAGCAGAAAGCAGTATGGGTGGGTAATGACACGTGGCCCAAATGTCTTCTGTGGAGAAAGAGGAGTTGGGAGAGGTGGGTGGTGAGTGTCAAGAGAAAGAGTAAGTGGAGACCTCTACTGTGGCAGGGGGTGGGGGTGGGGTGACACAGACAGAAGTTGCTCCAGATGGGTTCAGAAAGCCACTTCTGACATTTTTGCTCATGGGCAACCTGTTCGGGTTCCACCTGTCCCACCTAGCCCCGCATTATATAAGTAAGTACCACCTCAAGTATCCATCTGGGTTTGGGTAGTATATCACCAATCTTCTAAAAAAGACTGAAAACTACATGGGACCAGAGAGAATGCCACAGAGACTCCTTGGGGTTTCAAGAATTGCCCCCACCCCCACCCTGGAAGAATTTTGGGTCCCTGTGTGGCCAGCATGAAGTTCCAGGAGACCTAGATTCGAATCCCATTTTCACTTCTTATTCTTGGTGTAACATTGGACATGCCCCTTTGGTTACCGACCTTCAGTTTCCTGATTGGTGTTAGGAGGGAATGAAATTCAGTTTATGAACTCTGAGAAGACATGCTAGTATTGCATAGGGGGATAATGATGATGATGATGGTAGTGGGGATAATAAGTTTTTCTATGGTAGCATCTTCCCGGAGAACTAGGTCCCCTCTTCCCCCCTACTGCAATAGGCAGGTGCACTCTTTTTAGACTGATAGCCTTAGATTATCTTTTTCATTATTTTCAATTATTTAACTCTGAGTCACCCAATATAGTAGCTACTAACCACATGTGGCTTCTGAGCGCTTACAATGTGGCTGGTTTAAACTGAGATGTGCTCTCGTGTAATACACACACACCAGATTGTGAAGATTTAGTACAAAAAGAATGTAAAATATCTCATTTGTAATTTTGATATCGATCACACATTGTTGAAATGATAGTATTTTGGATACATTGGGTTACATAAAAATATTAAAATTAATTTCACCTGTTTCTTTTTGCTATTTTTAAACTGGCATCTAGAAAACTTCAAATTATAGATGAGGAATGCATTATATGCAATTGGACATTGCTGATGAACAGTTGGGAAAAAGGCCAACTTCCTTTATATCTAGTTCTCATGCCCTGTCATAAGGCTAGTTAGGTGACAGAATTCTCTGACCTTTACCCTCGGGAAGCCCAATCTTCCTGAATTCAGTGTTTTCTGACACGAGGTTGTTCTAAGCCTATGAATTGTGCCTTGTTTCGATAAATCAAAGGCCAAAGCAAGGCTCTGCCCTCAGGTTGAACCGGACTGGTCTGGAAATGGAAGCTCTGGCTCTTCTGTTTTATGTTTTAGCACGGAGTAGTTGGAGAAAGCCCCAGTCAAGAGAAAAGACGGCCGTGGGCTTCCAGTGTTCGCATATGCTCATTCAACCTGCTGTCCCTTTTCTCCTTCGTAAGTTTAAATTGGAGCATAAGATAAAGAAGGTCCTACCTGGGCTTATCTAGACTCTGAGAACTGAGGCATCGCTTGGAAGAGGAGGTGTCCGTCTTTCTCTCTGAGTGGAGGGAAGACCTGAGCCCTTCCTCAGGAGGTACTTTTTCTCCTTTGTACCATGATCCTTCACAAGGATTATAAAAGAGAACTTCTCATGCCCACCAGGAGGCAATGGAGCATGTCTCATTTAGCTCCCACCAAGGAAGAGAGTTCACCCCAATCTCTATTTTGGTCTAGGCCGAAGTACAAAAAGCCGTATTTTCTTAATTCACAACTCTCTTCTAAACAGTTAAAATTTCCTTGCATTTTTGTTTTTAGAAATGACAGGGGGCTTTCAGAGCACTGAGCGGGAGTCAAGACAGGGCTAGGGACTGC
>PVIY010052629.1:0-15101 GCA_004026745.1 Myrmecophaga tridactyla
AGATCAGGATTAAATCATGACTTTTCCAGGGTACATAATCCTTTCAAACTGGCACTCTTCCTTCCTCCCTCCCTCCTTCCCTCCCTTCCTTCCTTCCTTCCTTCCTCCCTCCCTCCCTCCCTCCCTTCTTTCCTCCTTCCCTTCTTCTCCTTCTCCTTCTCTTTCTTCTTCTCCTCCCTCTCCTTCTCTCTCTTTCTTTGTTTATTTTTTTGCAGGCTCTTGTCTGCTCAGGTTTAGGCAGCCCATGCCATTGGCAACATAAACTCATCAGTGAATCAAAAACTTCATTACATTTTTGTTCAGAGCCATTTGTGTCTTCCAATTATTCAGTAGGAATAGACATGATGAAAATGCAGACTACACAGATTCTACAGAGTATATTGAACAATAAAAATTCGAGCCCTGATTAAACTCCAATCACAAAAGAAGATCAATAGTGTTGCATGTAAACAGCAATAATATAGATACAGCTAAGATATTTGAAAAATTAGAAAAGAGGGCAAATTTAGTAATTATTTTTCTAAAGAAAATAATGTGCTTTGAAGGCTTTGTAGTCATTCATTGAGGAGCTATCAAATAGAGCATTGCTGTAACCCCTCCTGCCCTGTCCAGTCTTTTGACTCTTAGTAAATATACTTGATCCCTAACCCAACCGTCTAATTTTTCTATTCTCACAGCCAAACTTCTTGCCAAATTAGATAATGCGCTAGAAACATCTATTTTCTCCTTTCACCAGGTCATTATTTTTTCATCAGACATATCCTAAAATTTTACTTTGCCCTCCACATTTCAAAGTTTAATCAGAATAGAGACACCAATTACCTTCAGACCAATCTTTTCTGAAGGAAGTTTTCATGTAGTGGTTTTTAGGTTCTCCTCTCTAAAATGCACATTGAGGTAAAACCTATATTACTGTCTCTACAGTTGTACCACATTTTGTCCTGTTTTTTTCTACATTTCCATTTGTTTATATTTTGGTCTCTTCCTTAGATTTATTGGGTTATAAAAGCCAGGGAACTTAGCTACAACTCAAGAAAGGCTACATTTTTCTCCATTCTTCAAGAAGATTCTTAGGAACGCATTTTGATGCAGCAGAAAATGTAACAATGTACTACATCAGTGGGGGGTTGCTTTTTAATCTCCTGGGGAGCTACAGATATTTTCAGAGAAAAAATGGTTTTACGAGATTTTTTTCAATACATTTTAAAGAAATTTTAAAAAAGTAGAATGTCAAAAGTAAACCAATTTCTTTTGCCCCCAAATTTATACTTCCAGAGGCTTAAAAGTTCATTTATATTTTTTATTACTCTTGGGTTGATTTAAAAGTATAACGATTGTTGTCACGTATTATTGGTTAAGATGTTGAATTTAAAGCTTTTATCCAAATTTCTTGTGGAATAGCTAACTTTAAAAATTGAAACTTGAGGCATTTTGTTTTCTATTTATTTTTCCTCTTTTGGTAGTGAATGAGAACTGATTGCTACTGCAACAGATTTATTTCTCCAAGCGCATTTGTACTTTCATCAGATGTTCACTCTGACAGTGAGTTCTGCCTTTTGATTGTCTGACTTTTACCACCACAGCTAATTACAAAACCTGCAACAATTCCATTCTGCTGCCCTAAAGGTTAATACAAAACTTGTAATACTCAAAAAAATGTGGACTGTGAAGACAATTCTTAAGAAGAACAGACAAAAGAAAAGTAATTACATTTTCGAATCTGAAGTAAAAAATATTAAACTTTAAATTATCTGTAGCTGTTAGCTTTGTAAAATACCTTTGGGGAATGAGAAAAAAAGTCAGTTTTTACCTCTTTATTTCTTCCCACCACTCTTCAACCAAGGTTTCTCGCAAATACCTAGAATGAGAATGTTATACTGGCTTTCAATCACTTGCTTCTCAACTACAGAATTTGACCCTTTCTACTTAATGAACTAAATTTTTGTTTCTCTAGCTGAATGTTAACTTTACAAAAACACAACGTATTATAAAGCTGCAGAATGCACTTATTATATTGGAAAATTAATTTAAAATGAATATTAAAGCTTTTGCTTGGTCAGTTTTTACAAAGTGCAAAGTGATGGAATATGTTCAAACTCTAACATATAAAAACAAAATGTGATATGGGACCAAGCTTTGAGCTCAGCTATGTTAATTCAGATATAAAATATATTTTAAGTCATTTTTGTACACTACAATGGAGTATCTGGAATGTTATTCGGTCATTTGATGATAGCTTCTTTCCTTTAATATCCATTTCCCTTTCTTCTTTGAAATTGACTATCTTCTCCTGTTCACCATTCAGATTTATTTTCTCTAATCTTTCTTTTCTTGTATTTGCCCAATTTTCTATTGGTTGACATAAATCTTATCAGTGTGTAAAAATTCTTGGTAGATTATTGCTATTAAATTGTTGTTAATATTAATTATCACATATTATTAAAGTTTAATTAACATCAGGTATTAATTATAAATAACAATTATCTTGTTAGTATCTAATATTTAACAACAACATGAATAATACCAATTCCTCTGCATGAATAAGCTTCTTTTATAAAATCATAGTTTATTGAGTTTATTTAAGACTTATTTTGCAACAAATGCTCTTTAAAATTTTTTCTAGTTAAATGTCTTTTTTTAATGCTTCGGCTTTTGTTTTTCATTTTGCTTGAAAATTTCTTAGATTTCACGTTTAGTTTTTAACAATTCTCATATTATATTGATAATGATAGTTCCTATTTCAGAATTTACTGACTGAAATTTATTTTATGTACATTGTATATGATTACATAATAGTAAAGTAAATGATAGCTAAATTTTTAATGCACAGCAGGTATATATCTAAGTGTTCTTAATGTATAATTTATTTAACTCTTGAAACACTCTGTGATGTAGTTAGCATTGTATCTTCATCTTATATCGGAAAATATTGTTGCATAGTCAGTTGTCAACAGCGCACCTTTATAAAAACTCCAGCATCCAACTGAGCTAGAATACCCCTCTGAGAATATTCACTTCTCATGTATTCTGACATGTATTTTGAATGTACTTTTCTTCAATTTTGATCTGTTCCCAACAACATAGTGATTGTTTCCATCAGCTTTATGGTATATTCTCAATTTTGTAAGGCAAACCATTCCTCATGGTTCTTGTACTTCAGCATGTAATTACCAATTATTGGACCTTAATATTCCAAACAATTTTTAATATAATTAAATTAGAACAACTGTTGACATTTGACTTCAAATTCCTTCAAATATATATTTATCATAAGTATAAATCATGAGGTTCATCATACAGATATAAAAATATTATGCCTTCCAACTTCTTCAAATTTTGACTAGTATCATTGAATAGACTTTGACTTTTTTTCCAGATCCTTTGAGTCTTTGTTATATTTGTGAGTAGGTACTTGAAGTTGTTTAACTGTCATAAGTAGTATTTTTTTATTAGAATCTTATTATCAAAATCAACAAAAATATTGATTTAATATATTCATCTTTTCTGAGCAAACTTTAAAATTACTTTCTTCATTTTAGTTATTATTATTGACTTTTCTAGATTAAAAATATGCTACCTGCTTTCTACTCACATTTCCTAGAACCTAAGATAATGCTTAAAAGTAGTAGTTTTTCAAATATATTTATTTAAAATGAGATTATTTTTAGGAAAATATTTGCTTTAGATTTAGGGGTCCAATACTGATTATATTTAAGTAATTTTTTCTATTACCATCATATTTGTGCTTTGTATTAAAAGAGTATCCAAGATTATAGATATCTTTCATCATCTATCTAGTATCATATTTTCCTAGTATTCATTGATATAATGAGTTGTGGATAAGTATTCTGTTAATATCATTGTATCTTTGAATCAAAATAGAATTGTTCATAATGTATTATTACCTTGAAAACTTGTGTGATTTTCTTTGCTAATAATATTTTTATAATTTCTGTATGTTTCTATTTTATAACTAGTCAAAATTTCATTATTAATGTTATGTTCTATCTCTAACATGGATAAAGAGGGATTTTATCTTTTACTATATCACAAATAAAATCAATGATAGAAATTTTAATCATTTATTTAATTTTTCTTAAGATAATAAACTCTTTAGATTTTGCATTTCTTCCTGGGTCAATTTTAGTCATTTATATATTGACATGGAGTATGAGAATAGATTTCATGATGTTGCACAGAAAACTTGTTAAAAAGTCTCCACCTTTAAATGCTTTCTAAACCATTTACATTCATTTATTTTTATTTTTGTACTAATCCAAAAGTTACATAAATTTCAAAATATTTAAGGTCTGAGTTTTTTGAATTATATATCTCTAATTTCAATTTATAAATATAAAAAAATTCTGCACTTGAAAAACAGTAACAGAAAATTAACTTTAGCCAAAATGATACTAAATGACGTATGTGGGTAGTAGTTGCAAAATAGAATTAAAAAATGATAAATAATTCATACTATCACCCCATTTAAGATACATGAGAAACATGAAGAAAAATTTCAAAAAGGAAAAAAGGGAAATTATATTACTTAATCATTATAAAAATGCAAAATAAAGAAATATTGTTCAGCCCATTAAACAACAAAGCGAGTTTAATAATTCAGTGTTTAGAACAGTGGAGGGAGATTGGCTGTACATTTGTCTCTAAGAAATTTTGGGGGCAGGGAGTAATGATATTCAACGTAACAAATGTTTGAAATCCTGTACTCTGCAATATCAGGTAAAAAGCACACAGGCGGGCCATGGTGGCTCAACAGGCAGAGTTCTCACCTGCCATGCCGGAGACCTGGGTTTGATTCCTGGTGCCTGCCCATGCAAAAAAAAAAAGCACTTATAGGCACATATGCATTAATTTATTTGATTTCTTATAAATTTTTTCTATTCATGTGCTTTAACAAAGAAAAAAATGTAAAATGATACAGAAAGAAAAATCTTCCATACATGGTCTACCAACTACATGGTTCCATGCTTCACAGACAAATAATATCATTTTTTTCTAACTATCTTATCTTGCATAGTTTACCATATGTTTTAATACATATACATATATTAGAAATATCTAGGCAAATACACATAAAATATAACTGAGTGATAGAACTAATATGGATATCAAATGTTTAGCAATTAGTTCTAGCAGCTGGTGGCAATGCAGGTGAGCTAAAATTCTTATCTTATGTTGGAAGGAATGGAGAGATTAAAGGGAGGCCAACCTGGGCAGAGAAATAGCAGGTAACTCAATTTCAGGAAGCAGGAAGGCAAGGAGTGAGTCACGGAGGAAATTACTCTTCCTATTCCAAAGGCATGAAAGGACTGGACAGTGGTCCCGGGGTTTTCCTTATTTTATTTAACATATTTAAATATTTGATACCTTCGGAATCTGTTTGATCTTTTTTGCAACTTATCCTGGTTCAGATGAGCAGTATGGATACAAAAATACATACTATTTACTAATAAGTAATTTGCATTCCCACTGATTTGAAACATTCCTTCTTCATCACCCTCCCCTAGTTTTGTATTATAGCATTTCAATATTTTCAAGGTATCACTGACATAATTTCATTCTTCTATTTCCCTCATTTTTTTCCCTGCAGTTAAGTGTATTCACTATTTATTGCCTGATACTTTGGCTAATATTTTCAATTATCTCTTGCTTAACTCAAGTCTGGTCTCCAGGTCAATTTCCTGCATGCTCAAAAAGGTCTGTCTTTTATATTAAATGAGAATAACTTATAAGAGTAAAAATTTCATGGTCTCAGACAATTCTGGAGAGATAATCCATATTAAAATAATTTCTGCAAAAATCTGCATGGAAATGCACTGTGACTCAAGGTTTATATACATAGACATATGCATGACTGGAAATACTCCCCAACTCCCCCAAATAGTAATAATGGAACACATATTTTAAAAAAAAAGGTTAATGAAAATAAAAGGAGTTGCTCTATTATTTTATGAGCTCCTCTACATTTCTCAGAATTGACTGAAGTTAGGTAGGTAACATATAGAACAAGAGAAATCGTGCAATGCATCATTTCTAGGCAAAGACATTTAAAAGCTAAGGTACCTCTTCTCTTCTTTTCTTTTCCTTCTATGACAAACTTGATGGTCAGATGGCCAAGATAGGATAGCCCCAAAATGGAAATGAACAGATGATCAATATTACGGATAAGTAAATAGTAGTTTTAGGATGTTTGACATATTAAGCAATGAATGTTATTGCAACAAATGGAGATGATTATTATTCTAATATTTTGCATCCTAGGAATAGCTAGACCATGCTATGAGATCTCCTCTGGCTGTCTCATGTCTATAATTTTCTCAGATTCATTTTTATTTCTTATTTTTATTTTCACTCACTTTTTAAATTTCCATTTTCTGTGCCCTTTATAGTATCAACAATTTCTAATCTCCCTTATTCTCTTTCTAATTTTATCCTCATTTGTACCATGATTCTATTTTTTTTTTTTTGATCTGCTTCCTAAGCTTGACCATATGGTGTCATTAAATTTTTATGCTTGTTAAATATATGGAGGAAATTGAAAAGATAGTATATTAAGGACACAATAAGAATACTTCTATATTAACTAATTTTTCTTTTTCATTTGTAAGTTTTTCATATCCCTCTTGCTTTGTTCGTTTGTCAGTTTTTCATATCCTTCTTCACAATATTTTAAGTTAAATTTTAAATAATATTTTCTTAGAGTATCGTAAGAACCCAAAATCTGAATGAATGTGCCTTGTGATAATAATATTGTTTTTATATTAAATATTAAATAAATAACTGTTTTAAAATATAATAAATAATGTATAATACATGTAGTGAAAATTAAGCTTTTCATAAAATTAATAAATGATTACAATTCATTAAGTGTTTTGAATTGTACTCTTTTCAAAAGTAACATGAAGTCATGAAATATTCCAAAACGATTATACTAAAAACAAAAGGAGTTAGTCTATGGAGTTGATATTATAACTGAAAAATTGTTAAACATGTTAGTTTTAGTAAGGTTTTTTTTAATGGATTCCATCTGAATTCCCAGTTGCATGACTGAGTAAAAACAATCTTATTTCTTCTGTTTTAAATCTTTATGCCTTTACGTGTTTTTTTTTTTTCTTTCTTTCGTGAAAGAACTTTAAGACCTCTGGTACAATTTGAATAGAATTAGTGACAATGAACATGCTTACTTCGTTCCCAAAGGGGAAATTTTCAATATGTGAACATTATGTTTGATGCTAGTAGTAGATTTATGTACATATCCTTTAACATACTGCAAAAGTCCTCTATTGTTTGTGTCAAATATCAGCCAGCCAGCTTCTCCTGGGGAATGAATCCTTGTTACTTTCCTCAGAGTTGCCATTTTGAAGCCTGCCCTATAGAATTCAGACTTGCCAATTTCCTGGTTGTGCATTAAGAGGTGACAGATAGGATAAAGTACAAGGAGAACTAATTTCTTGTAAGATATGTCTCTTGGAAATTGAAATTAGGGACTATGCCATAGACAAGAAAGTTAGGTACATCATCATCTGACAAAGTAAGAGGTGCCTTTGGTGGGCAGGGAAGTTTTGTGTGTGGAGGAAGAAAGAATTTAAGTACGCTAAAATTTTTCATATAGCCAATTTCAGAGACCAACCTTTTTTTCATTTTTCAACTGATTTTCATTAAAAAAAGAGACTTACTTAATTATTAAGGCATAGCAATTACACTTAATATTTTACAGCTATTTTACTTCATTTTTACCTAACAATTATTCTTTTACTATAGTAATAGAAAAATCCCCCATTTCAGTTCTCGCCTTGAGCTACAAATTTAGGACCTATAGGGATCGCCTTTAAAGTGTCTATTATTGTTGGAAGAACACACCACACCTCAGATATTGAATCCTTCATTCCTTTTGCATTATTGTATGAAGCTTGAAAAACTTTGCCTTTAATCATCAGGCTATTCCAAGACCCAACAGATGATGATATAATACACAGTTTAATTATTTTGTGGCCAACTACCCAGCCATAAATATTGAGACTTTTCACTGCCTTCCGTTCCAGAAGACAGAAAACCAGTCTTAAACTCCGCACACTTACATGAGTATTTCTCACCTGAAACGCTTTGGTGCTATCACGTTTTTAGGAGCTGGTGCTCTTGGATGTGAGCAATAGAAAGCGAAACTGGTCGTCTTGGTTAAAAGCAGGCTGTACAGCATGGGTTGCTCTCAGATGGTCTGGGCTAACTGAATATTTACCTCCAGAATTGCCTGGGGAAGTTTACCAACTCATGATCAACGCTATCAGGCATTAACTAAAGATATATGACGGAGCTATGATTTTTGGCGAGGTTGGCGGCAGGACATAGCAGCTTGACAGCATTGCTTAGAGATAATAATTGGATTTATGACTTACAGCTGATTTTGGTAGAGCCTGAGAGACTTCAGTGATAAGGCTGGTCACATCACTGGAATGTGCCTATATGACCAGTTCCCTATGTAATATTCTCACCACAAGCAGACTCGGGTCCTCCTGGTACTAAGTTGCTGCAAGCATGAGTTGGTGGTTAGGGACCTGGAGAGAAGTGCATCTCATGAAGCTGACCTGGTTGTAATAGGATAAAGTCACCTGTTACTGAGATTTCCAGACCCCTTTCAATGTTTATTCTTTGCCTGCTTTTTTATATCTTTGCTTGTAATAAATCTGTTTTCTGATTACATACAGTTTGGTTCCTGTGGTTCCTTTTGATAATCAGGTATTTAGAGTAGTTAATGGATAATTAAAGCAGGTTTAAATATAGGAAAAATGTGAGAGATTTCACAATCAAAGGATGGCCTGATAGCTACATATACTGCATGCAGCATAGGTAGTGAAAACTATCTGGCCAGGATATTTATATTGCTTCTGTAGTAACACTGGCTTAAATTTCTACCACTGAACATCCTTACCGTTCAGCATCACTGCTTTCATAAACCTCAAACCCTCCTTTGCTTTAATACTGTAGTTCCCTTTGAGGTTTTAAACTTCTAGGTAGGAATAGAACGCTCTTTGCTATTATTGAAGCACAGCTTGACATCTCCTCAATCCATGATTAGATTAAGGTGATCTGAGGTAGCCACCTGAGGAAGGAAACATAAATTTTCTCTGGAGGCAGCTGACTTTCTTACTTATGGCAGCCATAGAAGTGAGGAGCTCTTTACCCCTTTCAAGAAAGAGCATGCTGTTCAGCTCTGAGGAATATACTTAGCTGAGTTGTTAGCAACAAATTGTTAATGCCTGTAAATCCACTTCATGATTGAAGCTGGGGTAAAGCTAACTCTGGGCAGCCCGTGGGCAATAATCAAGTATGTAAGTGACTGAGCACAGTGGGGATAATTTGATCTGGAATTTTCTTCACAAAGTGTAATTCTTCTAACAAGCCCCCTCATTCGCGGAACTCTATTAATAGAGTTGGCCACAATCTTGCCACATCCATGTCATGAATTCTTACTGCTTAATCCTACCTCCCCTTTACATCTGAAGAAGATGATCTCAGAAATTATTACAGCGTTGAAATGATTAAATCAGTGTGGTACAGATGATGGAATAGAAAAATAAACCATTCAACAGAAAAGAGTACAGTAACAATCCCAACCATATATAGACATTGGATTTATAGAGTTGTATAAAGCTTCTAGAAAAGGGATGTTTCTCAATCAATCTGATGGCTATGTAGAAATCAAATTTTTAAAAGTGCATAGATCCTATCCTCATACCTTCCAATGTTTTATTTTATTTGGATTGTAGACACACATATGAAAACTAAAACATGTAAATTTTCTAGAAGAAAATTAGAATACGGTCTCAAAATTTAGGGGGTAGGAAAAGATTTAACTAAGGCAAATAAGTGAATCAACAGAAAATATTCACTTCTGATGGGTATATGAAATAGCACAATATCCTTGGAAAATGTTTGGCAAGATTACTACAAATATTCATACTCTATGCCTAATGATTGTATTCCTAGGAATATATCTACCATTAATACATGCAGCAATATCCATGTAGACAAAAATGGAAACAACTAAAATATCTATGAACTGGAGAAAAGGTAAATAAATTATATGTTCATATACTATATTATTATAAGAAATAAAAAATTAGGAAATTATTACTCTACATAAAACTGATAAATCTCACAAATATAATATTTTATTCATTACATAGTATAATTAACATTATGTAAAATGAAAAGTAGGCAAGATTAATATATGGTATTGAAAGTTACCATGGAAGTCAGGATCATATTTTGCCTTTAAGGAGGAATAATTCAGGGGTGTGAGGTAGGGGTCTGCATTATAGATAATCTACTTTTCATTTGTGTGTGCTTCACCAATGTGTTGCTCTAAGAACTAAGGGTAGTGTACTTTTTAATATATACATTACATTTCAATTTAAAAATTATGCTAAAACTCTTTTTATTCAAGAAGAAAATCAAGACTTCAAGAACAGAATATTTTCAATAATATTTATATTGTTAGAAATCAGGACCCACTAAAAGTTGTATTCAAGGAAATACACAATGAAAAAATTTTAATACAGAAAAAGAATGAAAATAAATTGATTAGGTATTCAATATCATGGGTTTAGGAAAAATATATTAAAATTTAGACAATTAAGAACGTAGATTATGAATCTAATGTAAACTGATGAATTATAAATGAAGAAAAGAATGGTCAAATTAAGAAATATTATAAATAGGATTTTTACCTAAAAAATAAAATAAGGAAACTAATAGTTCATTCAAGGAAAAAAGAACAATTAATGAAATATATATGAACTATGGATTAAATAACCGCTAGAAAGGGAACTATCAAATACAGGAGAAAATTGAAGGATAGAAAAATATTTTTCTAAATTCTATGAAAATAATGCTAAAACCCTGCATCAAATTAATGATTTTAAGAGACAACATAAGGACAAAATTGTCTTAACAGAAATATTTTAAAATGGGATTAATAATCATGGACAAGAGTGAAAAATAAAACAGCACACCATTAAACAATATTCATGTCCAAAGAGTCTCCCAGTGAAGTTTTAAAAACCTTTCTAAAAAGAGATTATCGCTGAACATTTAGATAAAAAGCGCATTTTCCTACCTTTTTTTTTCTATTATCTACTTACTTATTTCTTTATTTGCATGGGTAGGCTCTAGGAATCGAACCTGGGTCTCCAGCACGGCAGACGAGAACTGCCTGCTGAGCCACTGTAAAATGCAATATTGTTCTGGAAGGGCCATTAAAGCAATTAGATAAGATAAAGAAGAGGTTTAAATAATTAACATGAGACTATCAGTATTTTCAAGTGATATGGAAGTGTACTTATAAATTCAGGACAATTTGTTGAAAGCTTTTTTAAAATAGTAAGATGTTAGATAAGAATCAATAATATCATCACTACTTAATAAAAATAGGTTAAAATATTCTGGGGAAAAAAGATGTCATAAATGATTGTAAAAAGGCATTAAATCTCTATGATAAGCCAAATATCTTAGCCGCAGGAATAAGCAGTGATTTGGAAAACAACCTAAACTTTTCAGATATGCTTGTGCCTTTACTTACTATCCCCAGCACTGTAATGATTTCATCTACAATGATGACTTCCCACTGACAGCTCCATCAGGAGCAAAGCTTCTATATTGTAGTAAAACTACTAATCTGTACCAGAGTATCACTACTTGTCCCAGCGTTTGTGAACATCTCTGTGCTCCAGCTCCGCTAGCCAGTAAGGAGAAAAATATACAGAAAAAACTAGATTCATTTATTTAATTAATGAATTGCAAAGGCTTAGATTCCTAAAATGGCATCTAATAATAATGATTCCAATCTTTTTTGTATAATTTCACTCCTCACTCCCAGAATCTACAAGGTAGCTTACATGGGTTCACTTCATTTTATCATTAGTCTGTTCTCATATGCAAAAGCAATGCAAAAAAAAATCTTCTTAAACCTGGATGCGGTAATTTGTGATGTCACAGCATATTTGTCTTTGATTTCTCTGTTGCTTTCTATATTTTCAGGATGTTGAAGATACCTGCTTTTACTGGTCCCCTTATTTTCCTTCAGTATAGGTGAAAAATTGGATCCTCAATATTTTATATGTAAGGATATTTGCTGAAGCATTGTTTTTATAACAGAATCCCAGGATGAACTTAAAAGTAAATTGATAATATATTGTTGAAATACATTATGTGTATTTATACTGAAGAAGATTACATTAAAAATGAGTGGCCTTTATCTATATTCTTGATATGAAATAGAATCAGCATATATGGAGAGGATTACTATTCTATATAGTCACTAAACAGTGGTTATATTTCATTTATATAAATCCATCTCATCTGTAGAAAAAGCTCTGGAAAGATTTTCAATAATATTCTGACAAATGTAAATATGAATGGTGGTCCTTTTTGTTTGTTTCTTCTAGATAGATTTTTTTTTATTTTTCTATGTAAATATCGCATATACTTTCCTTCTGCCACCAAAAAAAAAAAAAAACTTAAAAAAAAAACACTTATTCACACTTAGAATGGACTCAGCATTTTTTTCTTAGAAGTATTTCTATACCCTAAGGCTTCTAAAGAGTATAAATACATATATGTGTTGGCATAGTTTGGTCATCTTCTAAGATAACATTGTAATAAAACATAGAATGTCAAAAATGTACCTACAATGACAAAAATTTATGTCCCACAGGAAATTCATGAGATTAAAAGATACCTTCAGGGCGGTGCAATGGTGGCCCAGTGGCAGAATTCTCACCTGACATGCCAGGGACCCGGGTTGGATTCCCCAAGCCTGCCCAGGCAAAGAAAAAAAAGGTGCCTTTATTCCATTTTACTCTTAATTAATAAGGGTATCTAGTAGGAATTTAAGTGAGATAAGTCAACTGTCCTAGTTATCACCTGACTGGACAGTGTTGTACTCGTCCATCTCCTACACCGACATGGCTTCAAGCTCCAGTTACCAACTGCCAGGATGTTAAGGTGTGAGGGAGGCTTGTGTGGGGTCCATACAAAAGCCTGTTCTGTATCCCTTTCTCTGGTTCTCCTTCTTTTGGGATTTCCCCCTATTCTTAGGCTGCCAGCCTCAACCACCCACATTTGTCTCCCTGGTTCCTCCTTCCAGAACGATTGCAGGACTTCTATCAGATGTTTAGCTGCCATGCAATTAATCTGCAACTGTTGCACAACATAAGGAGAAAGTATGAAATTCATTCATGCTGATCACTTCTCCTGCTGTATTTACTCCTCAAAACTGTTCAGATAGTTATTTTGTTTCATATGGTTCCTGTTTAGAGGTTTTCACAGGAAGTTGGTCTGTGAGAGATTTACAGCTCCTACAAGTAGTTCTCCAAACATTAGTTCATTTATCTTCAATATGTGTTCAAACACCCCTACCCAACTCCTAGAAGTTTCCTTCTGTCCAGTCACATTCAGGGACATCAAGTCCCTTCTGTCTGTAGGGAGTTCACGCTGTTTAAGAGTATACCAATGAATCTAGTAATTAATTGAATTCTATTTTTTTTACACATTTAAATAGATGAACACAGGGGCTTACTGATTGCGAGGGAAAAAGTCAACACTGATATCATTTGCATAATAAAGTTATCTCCGTTTACCCAGAGTTTAAGCAAACATGAAGGAAGTAAAACGAAATCTCATGTTATAGAAAAAATGATCAATTATGCAACCACTATAATACTCTTCTCCCCAATAGTTTGAAAAAATTATGTTTTTCTTTCTTATTAATTTGCAATTTGCCTCTTACACATGTTGCCTAAGGTGATTGTAAATTTCATTTTTAGGCAAATAATAACATATATAATATGACATTGAAATTCAGAGAAAAAGAATCATAGATTTATTTATAAAATCTGAAACTGTCATTAGTATTTTCTTCTTTATTTTATATTTACCCCTTGAATCTAATTCTGTATCTGGTGGAGACAAGAAAGCAACCGAATTCTGGACTATTAACCTTCAAAAGAATTTATAAGAACTTGCTTTCATGGAAGCCATGTTAAATTTTAGTATTATGATCAAAATTGTATTATTGATTAAAAGGAGATGTTGAAGAATAAACAATAAAAATCACATATTAGTCTTAAAATCTCATTTCAGTCAATAATCATCCATCACATTCTATGTCTCACTATCCTTCCAAGAGCTGTTAAAAGTGATGCAAATTAGAAATATCTTTACTTCTTTTCATTTCCTCAGAGTCTTTTGTGGTTACTTTAAAAATTAAAAACTTTAAACATTAAGTTATTTTCTCTAATGGTTTTGTCTGCAGTTAGTGTGTACTGCAGATGGTTGGATTATAGATTCTAACTAGCACCTTTAATGTCAGAATATTCTTTTCTGGAGATGTGTGGAACTGATTATGTATCATGAGTGGGCTGAAAATGTTTTATAACCACTATTTTGTTTGAAAAAACCTGACCTTTGGATTAAAACAGGCATTCAGAATCACTATATATCATTAGCATAAAACTATAGCTTGAAAAGTAATTAAATAGAAAAATTGATTGGGGAAGTTTTCCTGTTCCTCATGTTGAAGGGTCACTTTATATACTGCTTTATCAAAGAAATTCTCTGAATTGTTTTCCATGAGTTCTCTTGTGGGAAATCTCTGGCTCCTCTTATATACAGGGGATAAATTAATGCAACTATATAATGAGTCCTTTTTGTTCTCCTTTTGCAATCAGAGGATTTATGTCCAGTTACTCTGATGCTTCAGAGAACTAGCACTTTGGTGTTTATGAATTAAGATAGATCAAATGGTTTCAAACAATCATCACTAATTTTAGATCAGCATAGAGCTGTGTGAAAAACTGCTCATAAATTGCAAAGCCATTAGAGGACATCTTGCAATTAAACCAAGTTTTGTCAAGATATATCTTTATTACAATGTATTTTTGAACTTAGACAAAAAGAAAGTTGTTTATTTATTTACTGAAATTATTTTCAAATTCAGATTTGTTTAATAAATATATAATTAAGGTCAAACAAACAACCATATTTTAAAGACATGTTTTTCTCAACACCTATCCTCTGTGGAACAA
>PVIY010052630.1:0-15099 GCA_004026745.1 Myrmecophaga tridactyla
TCTGTTCTTTGACCTTCAGTTCAGCTTTTTCTGGGCCTCTAGCTTAAGTTTTGTTTAACAGAGGGTAATTTTTCAGTTCTTGTTTTCTTGTTTCTTGTCGTGTTTGTAAGGTGCCTTTTCCCTCCCCACCCTTAGGAGGGTCTACATAGGTATTACTGACACCAGCCGGATTTTCCCAGACTAAACTGGCCTCCTACCAAAGGGAAGGAGTCACCTGTGTCAGTTTTCCCTGAGGGTGAGACCTGGCAGGTTGAAAGACTTTCCTGTGAACTCTCTGGGCTCTGTTTTTCTTATCCTGCCCAGTATGTGGCGCTTGTCTTCCTGTGGGTCCCACCAGCAAAAGATGTCATGGCTCCTTTAACTTTGGAAGGTTCTCCCTGCTGGGGGCGTGGTCGAGACAGAGGAGAGGTTGTAGGCTGGTTTTAATGGCTTCAATTTTCCAAGCCCTGGGGTCTGAGTTCCTTGAGAGAGGGATTCCACCTAAGTTGGGCTTCACCCCTCCCCTGGGGAAGGCTCAGGTGGGAGACAGCCCTGAAAGCGGTCTGTTTCTGCCTATGCATGGGGCAGTTGCAGCCCGAGAAGTCCTGCCGCTGAATCCAGAGGCTGCCAAGTCTCCATAGAAACAGCCACAAAAACCCCCATTTTGTCCCCTTTCCTCTTTTTTGGTTAGCCCAATAAGCGACTTCTGACTTGCCCAGTTTCACGTGAGCTGGGGGCCTATTTTTACTAATCAGAATTTGTTTATTAATGCCACAATTGGTGCTTGGTTGGACTCAGTCCCCGCTACTCTTTCCTTTCCCTCCGAGAAGCTGACTATGGGGGAGGGGCGCCGGGCACCGGGCGCCGGCCGCTGCGGCTTGGGAAACTCACGGATCCGGAGAGTTGCAGTCAGTCTTGCTGCTCCAGACCTGGGCGCGCTGTGTGTCCTGTCACTATCGTGTTTCTGGGAGCTGTTCTGTACTGTTTCTGGTTATTTAGTAGTTGTTCTGGAGGACGAACTAAAACACGCACATTGCTAAGCCACCATCTTGGCCCCCCGAAGCCCAGAAACTGAATTTTTAAATGTCACTAGCTGGAGCTTTTCCAATTCTGATATTCTAATACATATAGCAGCCAGCCACTTGGCTTTACACTTTTGCTCATGTATTTCTGAAGAACATATTATGAAAATTTACAAGTAGAGATACCACTTTAACAATGATGAATTATACCAATGTAAGATGACATCATTCCCATTTGTAACTGAATCCATTTAAGAAATACTATGGATAGGGCTTCCTTAGGTCGAGGAATTTTATGATGTACATGAGAGTCCTCTCTTCAGTGAGGTGAGAGTCATGTTTTTAAAAAACATCCTCCAAGGCTGGACAAATTCAAACCAAACAAAAATAGCTTCATTATTTTACTATCATATCATTCTCATATTTTCACTATTTGTATTAAAGAAGATGAGCTATATTATTGAATAATAATCACAATTTAGTAATTAAACTTTTTAACCATTGGCACCTATTAGACACTTGTCTTAATGTTTATCTATTAAAAATACTGTTGGATGGTCAGCATGATTATTATTAACTAAGGAAACTGAGATTTAGAAATGTCACACAGTTTAATGGTGGTTAATCTCTGACTGGAAAGTTGGTCTTTTTGACTTTAAAGTACAATTTATAATTAATATAAAATGAATATTTTGAGTTCTGCTTCTAGTTAGGATGCAGAAAAATTGCAAATAATCATCACTCCATCCTAATAACCAAAATTATTCAGATAAGCTGTAGAATCACAATTTAGAAAATACTGTCAGAGCAGAAACATAAAGAAGTCAAAATTTAGAAAGTGGTTGCTCTCATCTCTGATGAAGTAGTGGAAGGAAACAAAGGGGAAATCAGTCAAATGTTCAAAGAACTTTTAAGGACCATGTATTGGCTGGAATAACAGATTAGAATTCTGAGACATGCCAGCTGCCATGTCTTTACAGGGTGCACAGGTAGCGAATTTTGAAAAATACTGGAGAGTGGATAGAAATCCCGAGACATTTACGATTTTACAGAGTACATGTCAATAGCTCTCTGCAGGTTGGAGCAAGACAGCAGGGTAAGGGGAGTTTATAGAAGTGCAAAACTGCACATGGACTCAAAAGCAGACAGCTAGATTGGAAAGCAAGAGAGATCTACAGTTTTTAAAGGTGGCAGCTCTGGCTGTCAAGTATAAAAATGTCTCCAGAATTTTCTCAATGTTGAGATACCATGTCCTACTTAAGGAAAATCCTGATCCTTTCTGAAGGAAACTAAGTCTGCAACAAATATCAGATCTAGAGCTGTAAAAGGTGTTGAGTTGGATTCTGTTTCCTTTAAGCTGAGCAGTAAATCAGATTGACTCAGATCATCCTCACATCAGTATACACACTCTAACAGCATGGAGAAGAAGGGACATGAAATTTTTTTTAGAACAAATTTGATTTACTTCAGCTTCTATTATTCTTTTATGCAAATTATCTAGCATGTAATATAAAATTATGAGACACATGAAGGGGCAAAAGAGGAAACAGTTATTAGAAGCAGAACCAAAGATACAGAGAAATTGAAATTACTAGATGTGAACTTTAAAATAATCAGGATAAAAATGTCAATGGATCCTGAAGAAAATGTAGACAACATACATACTGAGATGTGAATTTTAAAAGAAAGAAGGAATATATATATATATATTCACATGAATATGCATATGAAAACGGAAATGTATATAAATATATATGAATATATATGAAAGCAGGAGTAATAAAAATAAACCAAAGAGAAACTTGGTAATAATGGAGGAAAATATTAGTAAACATGAAGATAAGTCAATAGCATCCCAACTAGTATTAAAGAGGAAAAGCAAAAAAGCAGGTCAGACTTTTAAGATCTATAAGAGAGTAAGAAATGGTCTAACATATGAATAATTGAAAATTTCCAGAAAGGAAGGAGAGAGTGGAGAAAAAAGATATATTTAGAGAGAAGGCTGAGAACTTTCAAGAAAGCTATCAAAGGACAGATTTAAGAAGGTCAGAGAACCTTAAGTATGATAAACACAAAGAAAACCACACCTAGGTCCAGTACAAAAATTAAATAAAGATCAGATCTTAAAATCAGTGAAAGGAAAAAGACACATTGCATATAAATAGGAGTAATAATACTGATGATGACTCTTTTCACAAGAAAGTGGAAGTCAAAAGACACTGATATAGCATCTTTAAAGTGCTGAAAGAAAAAAATATATATGTGACCATCTAGAATTCTATGGCAGCAAAAATTTCCTTCAAAAATAAGGAAAAAGTAAACACATTTTTGGAGAGAAAAGAGTCAAATATTTTGTACCTGGTAGATCTACAGTAAATAAATGTTAAAAAGAAGATTTTCACACTAAAGTGGTATAATATCACATCCGAAAGGAAACAAAGAATACCAGAGAAGGTAGATATCTGGGTAAATTTTTAAAAATACTTTTTGTACATAATTTCAATTACTTACTTAAGAATCTATTATCTATTTAAAACAAAATGAAAACAATATATTGTTTATGGCTTCTTTAATGCAGCAAGAACACATTTCTTCATAAATAGATAAAACGTTATTTGAAGGTATACTTTGATAAATTAAAGTACATATTTTAATCTCTAAAGTGACAATGAAAAATAGCACAAAACTGGTAGGAAATATCTTTGTGACCTCAGAATAAGCAAAGGTTTCCTTGGCATGGCATAAAGTGCATTAACTGTCAAAGAAAGATTAATAAAAAAGATTTCAGAGCAATTAAAATTTCTGCTCATCATAAGAACAATATTAAGCAAATCAATAGGCAATCCACAGCCTGAGAAAATATTCCAAAAACATATCTGGAAAGAGCTTATTTTTAGAATATATACACAAATCCCATAAATCAACAATAAAAGACAACAAAATCATAAAATGCATGAACAGGATGACTAATAAGTACATGACATATGCTCAAAGGGATTAGTCATTGAGAAGATACAAAATTAAATCCACATCCAGATGCCATTTCACCTCCATTAGCAGAGTTTTTTTTTAAAACTATGACAATCCCACATAGTAGCAATGATATTAGGCAATTGAACCTTTTGTGCACCACAGGTGAGAATGTCAAATGGTACAAACACTTTGGGAAATTGCTATGGCCCAGCAAGTCTACCTAAGATAAATGAAATCATAGGCCCACAAAATGACCTGAACAAAAATGTTTGTGGCAACCTTATTTGTAGTTGCCATAATTTGGAAGCAATCATCAACAGCAGAATGTATAAACAATTATGGTATATTCATATGGGAAATTTTGCTCAGCAATAAAAAGGAATGAACTATAGACACACTCAACTGCATGGATGGATTTCTAAAGTCTTATATTAAACAGTAGAAGACAGACTGTACCCCCTCCAAATATTGTATAATTCCATTTATATGAATTTTAGGATAGGCAAAACTAAATTATGGTGACAGAAGTAAAAAAGTGGTTTCCTCTGGGAAGGAGGATTTGAGTTGGAAATGTATACAAGGGGACTTCCTGGGTTTTGGAAATGGTCTGTATACTGTTTCTGGTGGTGGTTATATAGTTGTTATATAGTTCAGAAATTGAACTGAAACATGTAGAATCTGTGCATTTTATGGTATTTAAATGTTATTTCAAAAAATGAACAAATATTAAAATAAATAAGTTAACTAGAGAGACATGCATACCTGCATAATAAGACCTATCTAAATTTTCACAAAATGAAAAAGCTCAGGAAACCAAGGATCCATATGGAGAAAGGGAGTATTTCCCACCTATATTTATGTGTCTCTGCCACCCTAAGTAACCACTATCCTGGGATCTAATAGCCTAGGTTAGTTTTCTCTGTTTTTTATTTTATGTAAATGGAATCCTTTGGCATGTACTCTTGTGTTTGGTTTCTTCCACACAATCTTACCTTGGTGAGATTTATTCACATTATTATGGGTAGTTGCAGATCTCTTTATGGTATTCTATTTCTTAAATCATTTCATTTGTGTTTATTTAGTTTTGTTGATTCCATCTCAGGTAATTGTCAAAGAGATTACAAGTAAGCTGTAATCACAGCAGACCACAGCTATTCTGTAATAATTATAAAAGTACAAATAAATTTCATAACAACCAGAAAAAGCTATATATATTTTTCTTTGTGTACAATTTATTTTATTTAGGTTCACCTTTTTATAGAAGTATAATTTTCTTACAATGAAATGCCCATATCTTATTTGTTTAGTTTGATAAGTTTTGAGAACTATATGCATCCATATAACTATCTCACAAAACAATTAATAGAACATTTCCTTCACCACAGAAAGATCCCCTGTGTCCCTTTCCAATCACATCTGTCCTCCTACAGGCAACCACTTCCTGCGGCTTTTCTACTAGTTGAAGTATCATCCTGGACCTTCAAAACTCTATTTTATCATAAAATAACAGGAACCAGAGATGTCACTAATTAAATATATTTGTTTAAGGAAGAAAAAATACATAGATGTTAAAAGCTGCAGTCAACTGAATTGCAGTAATAAATCAGCACATTGATGCCAAACAAATCATGTTAGCAACTTGCATGCAGTTGAAGCATAAAGCTACTAAATTGTTCCTGGCTTGGGCTGCCTTTGTGCCCCAGCTGCTGCAGAAGTAGGCTGAAGGAGGCATTTGCAGTGCCTTTTAGGCTACATTTTTCAAATAGGAAAATAAGAATGCATAATCTGCCAAGCTTGACTGTACTCATTTTGACTATAGGGTGCAATATTTGAGAGCAAGGTTTTTTTAAAGCATACTATTGATTGCTGTTGATTCTTGGAATTAGACAATTTTTGTCATTTTCATTTCAAATCATGAAATTTGCTATGATACCAGTAAGCAGAAAGGAAATTTATGAGATATAAATTTTTCTAGAATCTAATGCCTTGGAGTATAGGGAGGAAAAGTTATGCTGATTGAGAGTGAGTAGTTTTATATTTGTCTGGAAGAAAACTCTGTGAGTATATTTCATTGCAGACTTTAGCTGGAGACAAGAAAGCATATACCATTCAAAATGATGGATGACTATTTGCTCTCAGAAGTCACCATAGTTCATAAGAAATTGTATTTCTTTTTCATGTGCTTAAAAGCCCATCTCAGATCCATTGGGTAGCTATGGCAAATGGTTGCATCATTAATGTCCTTCAATTCAATTTAACTCATGTACATGTCTGAATATAATTGTTGTCCAACCAATTATTATAATAAGACCAAATAGGCATGTGAGAATCTCTCAACATGCAAAGCAGCCATGGCAGCACAGGCAAATTGACATCATTAATTGCCTGTCCTGTTTTGTCACAGAAGCATCTTATAGCTCAGAAACTGTACACATAGCCTCTCAGGTGCAGGGCAGACACTTAGGTCTGACCCTGAGAAAGAACACAGCACCCATGGGAAGAGCTTCCAACATGCCACTCTACAGTCTGCTGAAGGCAGTCAGAGCCTCTGTCTACCCCTGTAAGGATGGCCTCAAACACAAGACTCAGGTTCCTCTCAGCTCCTAAGTTTAGGGGGACGAGCAATTGTTATTATCTAATGGGGTTTAGGAGAGTAGGACTATGGGCTAGGGAATCAGAGTCCTTGTTCCTACATTAGTTCCTTATAGCCCCATGGATGCCAACAGGATAATCAGACTAATTCTCTTTACTTATAGGATCTGGCATGGCTCAGAAGGTAACTCAAGCCAAAACTCCAATTTCTATGCTGGAGAAGAAAGCTGTGACCTTAGGCTGTGTGACTGAAGCTAGTACTAGCAAATATTATTTACTCTGGTACAAACAACCACCATGCAGGGAGAGGATTTTCCTTATTTGTCAGGATTCCATAATGGAGGATCAGTACTCTCTTAACTTCCAGAAACCAGACAAATCCATCAGCTTCACAAATACAACCTTACAATACAGGTACTCAGCAGTGGATTTCTGTGCTCTGAGAGAGGCCATGGTAAAACTGGTGCCTGTGGGAATCCAAAAGAACCTTCAGAACTCAACCTAAGGCATTCTGCTGTGAACACCTGGGTAAGATTCCCAGCATAGTCAGGAAGAGGCAAAGCCCATGTCAGCAGAGAGGGGGGTTTGGAGGGGAAACTTCACTCTGGGGAAAATGCTGCTTCTGGCTCAAACAGTCTATCTAGAAGTGTTGTTTAGCAATGTTTTCTCCTCAGCTCTTGAGAGAGCAGTAATCCCACCCTTTCCAAGGGCTTGTGCAACAGCCCTGTTCTCTCCAAACACTGGGGTGAGGGCTCCAATATCTCCAAACATTTGGAAGGTGGCCATGATCTTGGCTCCACCCTCTTCAAGCTTTGCACTGCAGCTGAACTCTCTGCCATTTTCAGGACACAGACCCAGCCCCCTCAGAACAGTAGGGTGGCAATATGCTCTCCAATCCCTGGAGAATGTGCTGCACACTCTCTGAAGCCTGGGGCAGTAGCCCTTTTACTGAACAATGGGGCAGCCAAGCTTGCTTCAATCTCCCCAGGCATCTGAGAGCCCTGGAGTGATAAAACTTCCTGAACAATGGGGAGGAAAGCACACCCTCTGCAAACTCAGGGGCAAATTCACGCTTTCCACATGCATGGGTGGGCCCACCCCCCTGGCCTGTGGTTTCTATGGTCTAGACCTTGGCTTCCATGTTTCTGCTTTTGAAGTCATTTTTCCTTCAATCTGTCCCTTTTCTGTCTCTTTTAGTCCAGGTTAGCAGTAGTTCTGTTCATACAGCTCTCACATAAAACTTCTTGGTTTCACATGCAGAACACAGGGGTCCCAACTATCAGACAATAGTATTACACAAATCCTTTCTGAATAGCTGCATCTCCAATTCTGACTTGTTTGAAATGGTGGCTGTTTCCATGTTTGGTTAAGTCCTCACATGGGGCTCTTGTCTCTGAGGATTTATTTTCCAAAAGCCCAGAATTTCCCTTAACTAGCAATTTCTGCTTTCTTTGTACCCAAGAATTCAATTCTCAGCTTATCCTCTTCCTCTCACATTTTACCATGAGTTGCAAAGAGAAGCCAGGGTTCATTTCCACATTTAGTTTGGAAATTTCCTCAGTTAAATATCCAAGCTTGTCAACTTTCAAAATTCTGCCTTCCATCCAGCACCAGGACTCAGTTTTGCCAAATTACCTGCCACTATAAAATAATCATTGCCTTTCCTCCAGGTTGTGGTAACACATTTATCATTTCTGTCTAAGGCCTCACTAGAAGTAGCTTTAGTGTCCATATTCCCACCAACAGTTTTTTCAAAGCAGTCTAGGCTTTTCTTATCAAGCATCTCATAATTGTTCTAGAATCTTCCCCTTATCCATTTATAAAACCATTCCAACATTTTTTGTATTTGCAAATCAGAGTGCTGCACTCTCCTGGTACCAAAATCTGTATCACTTTGCTAAAGCTGCCAGAATGTGATATACCAGAAATGGGTTGGCTTTTACAATGGGGATTTATTAGTTTACAAATTTGCAGTTCAAAGGCCATTAAAATGTCCCAGTCAAGGAATCAACAGGAAGATCTCCTCTCTGAAGAAAGATTTCTGCCATCCAGGGTCCCTCTGTCAGAAAGCAAGGCATATGCCCAGTGTCTAGTGGTCCTTTGCTCCCAGGTTTCATTGCTTTCAGCTCTTGGTTTCAGTGGCCTCCTCTCTGAGCTTTTGTGCTCCTCTTTTAGCATCTTCTGGCTTTTCTCTCCATGAACTCTCTCCAGGGTGTTTTTCTCTAAGCTCTCTCCAAACTTCTCTGAATGTTTCTCTCTGAGCTCTCTGGGAGGCTGTCTTTGATCCTCATAAAGAGCTCCAGTAAAGAATCAAGACCCATCTTGAGTTGGGTGGGTCACATCTCAATTGAAACAACTTAAATCAAAAGGTCCCACCCACATTAGGTGTGCACCCACAGGAATGTATTAAAAGAACATGGCATTTTCTGGGGTACATCACAGCTTCAAACCAGCACAACATTTGAAGTATAGGCTTATATCATAAGATTTGAACCTCAAAGATTTACATACTGTGGCTGAAGATATGCTTCTTATAAAGCTGATGGTGGGAGTGGGGGTGTGGGACAAACAGAGTTAACTGAATTATTCTATGTTCTGACACTTTTATTTTTCATCCTAAATTCTAGGCAACAAATGATTCTGGCCTTGGGTGCAGTGGGGTGGTGGTCAAACTATCTGTTGCCATTTGTCTTTACCATAGCCATGAGTCACTCTGCTTCTTTGCACACTTTTTCTTTCAAGACCAGTGACTTGTTGATTTATTTGGCTTTTGATTAGATATTCCTACCATTGGGAATCCTAGTCTGAGATTTAAGGGAATGAATTTGTTTTTCTAATTTTTTGACTCTGGTTCCAGAACCTGAATGATTTAAATAGAAAAATCTATAAATATCCTTGATTGTTAACCCATAAAAGGACTTTTAGAAAATATTAACCCCAATTATAATATTGGCCTTTTCAAAATTGACCCATGTGGGCCAAAACCAAGACACTGTCCCTCAGACAGTAGGAAAACAGCAGGAGGACAACCTGGGTGAGTCAAGCTACTTGGCCTTGAAACTGTGATTGTAAAATGCCTCTGATGAAAGCATATAATTTTAGCAAAAAAGCAATAACAGAAAAAGGAATTTCTTATCCTTCGGGCAATTCAGAGAGGGTATTCTCTTCAAGAAACATGTGAGCAGGTTTAAGGAAAGAAATTATAGATGAAGAAAGATAATCTCATTTTTAGTTCAGTTTGATGACTTAAAGATGGATGGACATGTTTCTTAGAGATTTTAAAGTTTAGAAGAACATGGATGTTAGGAAAGGTTACAACTATCTGTAAGATATATGTAACCATTTTCCAAATCTATCCTGAAAACATCGCCCTGTAGTACATGATAGGGCATTTCAGAGGCTGATAATTTGAGAAGGGTTTAGTTTGGGTTCTATGTTCTAAAATTTATTTTTCAGGTAGAGAAATCATAGTAAGTATAAAAAGGTTCAAAGTATAAATGAAGTTTATTCACTTCACCATAAGTCCTCAACTGCCATTTAGTTGTGTTACTTTGAGGAGGTTTCTGATCACTCCACACACCTAAAGCATACTTAAGACAAAAATAACCACACATTCTACTTTTATAAAAATCTTTAAAGAGCATCTTTTAAGTACATAACATTATACAAAGTTTAACTCAAATTAATTAAAAATGAATCTGGATTTAGCTATAAAATGTAAAACTGAGAAACTTTTAGGAAAAAACAGAGGTGAAAACTTTGGAGATTGGAGCTAGGCAAAGAGCTCTTAGACATAGCACCAAAAGCATGGAACACACACACACACACAAAGTGAAGAGAATTGAACTTCACCAAAATTAAAAACTTCTGCTCTGCAAAAGACCCTGTTAAAGGGTTGAAAAGATAAATCACAGATTAAGAAAAAATATCTGATAAAGGACTTGTATCTTGAATATATACAGAACACTTAAAGCACAACAGGAAATAAAACTTATCCAATTAGAAAATGGATAAAAGACATGAATAGATTTTTCACCAAAGAGGATATACCAGTGGTATTCTAGAAAATAGTTTGACAGTACATGAAAAGATTCTTAACATCATTAGCTTTAAGTGAAACTAGAAGGAGATATCACTATAGACCTATCAGAATGACCAAATTAATAGTGATAACACTAAATACTGACAAAGACATGGAGAAACTGGATCACGCATATGTTGTTGATGAATGTAAATGGCACAAGCACTCTGGAAAATAAAGTAGTGGTTTCTTATAAAACATATCATGCACTTACCTGACCCAGCACTTACACTCTTGGGCATTTTTCCTTAAGAAATGGAACTTTCTGTTCACACACAAAAACCTTCATGTGGTTGCTCACAGCAGATTTATTTGTAATAGCCAAAAGCTGGAAACAACCCAAATGACCTTCAATGAGAGAATGGTGAAGCAAACTGTCTCCTATCCACACTGTGGAATATCACTCAGCAATGTAAAGGGACAAACAAGCTGGCTGTATTCAATAACTTGGTGAGAAAACGCCAATCTCTAAAGGTTGCATACTCTCTGATTCCATTTATATAGTATTCTTGAAATAACAAAATTATAGACATAAAGAACACATTAGTGGTTGTCTGGGCTTAATATTGCAGTGCAGGAATGGGCATGGCTGCAAATGGGCAGTACAAGGAAGCCTTGTTGTGACAGAACGGTTGAGTATCTTGGTGGCTGTGCTTATGTGAATCCACACATGTGATGAAACTGCACAGTCATACACACTCACACACACACACAAATAAGTGTATGCAAAACTGGGGAAGTCTAAATAGGTCCAGGGGAGCCTATCAATGTTAAATTTCAGCTTTAGTTACTAAACCTGGTTATCAAGATACCCCCACAGGGAGGCAGGGTAGAAAGACCACAGAACTTCCCAATACATAATGAAACTATCTGTGGCTCTAGAATTAAGGGAAAAAGCTAATATTAAAAAATATATATAATTTTGGGCCAAACAGCTGTGAATCATCTCCTTTGGGGTCTGTTACACATTAGGCATTCAGCTTCTTGGTTCTCTTAGTCTCTAACCTGCAAAGACCCCTGTGCTGATCTAGTAATTTATCTTTTTCACCTTTTTTCTGAGGTGCACATACTCAGAAACAGAGAAAAATTGCCTTTTAAAACAAATTTGTTGGGCGGGCCATGGTGGCTCAGCAGGCAGAGTTCTCACCTGCCGTGCCAGAGACCCGAGTTCGATTCCTGGTGCCTGTCCATGTAAAAAAAAAAACAAAACTAATTTGTTAGAATCAGAGTTTACTAAGTGAGGCTAGAGTAAATCAAATCAGTGGGTGATAAATTGTATGCAGGTTAGTATAATGATTTGTATATAACTGAGGAATTATCCAATTCTCAAAGCAAAACCCAAAGAACAACTTATTATACTCTTAGTACAATAAACTCTGGGTAATTTATTTTTTCTTATTGCTGAATGGGATGGTGTGACATATAAGCAATGAATTTGAAAATTGATTCTTCTTTGGGAGAGTTTGCTAATGAAGGACAGAGCAAGCTATTAGCACAAATTCAAAGACAACTCATATAAATGGTGTTTAAGTAAAATAAATACATTTTCAGTGACAAAGTTCATTTAAAATTATTTAGATATGATAAACACATACTCAGTTATAAATCCAGTAGTGTGACCTAAAAAATTAAACAGATTAGGTAATATTAGTTTCATCATCGATATCTTAGCCTAATGTTGTTAACTTCAGCATTTTTAGGAAAACATTTTTTGATTTGTCAGAATATTATTAAGGCTAAATTTCATGAGGTAACTAATCTCTAGATAGAAGAATTCTGATTTTTATAATGTACTACTCTCTAAAATATGATTACCTTGATATTTGTATATATTTATTTGGAACTAGACATGCTGATTTTAAAATACAAATGAAGAATAAATATGCAGAAAATAAGTAATGTTTTTGAAACATAAAGAAGAATGAGAATAGGATGGAGACAAGCCCTGTGAGATATTAAATAAAATTGTAAAGCTAGAATAACTGAAAATAATTGATATTATTGAATGTGTAACTAGATCGATCAGTAAAAGAAAAGAAAGAAGACAAAATAGACTCAAATGGCATATAGGAAATTACTATCCTCCAAAGATAATATTAATCAGGGAAAAAACAATGTATTATGCAGCGGATAATATTGAGACAATTGGCTAGCCACCTGAAAATAATTGACCCCTTATCTTCCTCCTTAGATCAAAATAATTCCAAGTAGTCCAACATTTTAAACTTAAAACATTAAATCCTAAACATATTGCAAAATTTTAGGATTTAAAAAATAATCTTACAGTGAGTTCAGATATTCTAAGCAAAGCCCAAACTTCAGAGAGCATAATAAAGGTGAATACATTACACTACATAAAAGTACATAAATGTGAACATTTCTACATGAAAAGATTACCATATAAAAGCCAAAATCAATTGTGAAATGGAACAAAATGTTTGAAAATATAGGGAAATGGAATCTCTCTCTCTCTCTATCTATCAAGAGCTTTTGTAAACCAGTAAGATTAACTCTCCAAAAGAAAATTGCACTGAGTTATTATAGCTAATATTAATTGAATCCTTGCTATGTTCTAGCCATTATTCTACGTTATATATTTACATAATAGATTGATTATACTATATCTACCTACATTTACATAGACAGATTTGGTATATCCATATTTCAATCTATCTGTCCATATGTATGAAGAAAGTTAATCTACTTATCTATCTAATCTCAATATATATTTCAAATGATTCTCATAGCAGCTCTATGAGGCATGTACCATTCTTTCTCCAAAACTCACTTGAAGAAACTAAGTCAGAGAAAGTCACTGAGCAACTTGTTCAGAATCACACAGCAAATAAATCATAGAGAAGATTTTTATCCCAGGCATTTTGACTCCAAAACTAACACTTAAACAGAATTTTTAATAATTCTCAGAAGGAGAAATGCAAATATATTTTCTAAAATCCTAACTTCACTCATAACAGGAAGAAATAATAAATGGATACTCTGAATTAGCAATTTTTACTTACTGAATTAGGAAATAAAAAGGCTGATAATACAACATGCTGGCAAGGGAGTGGAGACACTGACACCCTAATACATTGTAAATACATAAATTGCTACTGCTTGCTTTGCATCATTTGCCATTATTTGCAAATGAAAAATCCTTTGTCATAGTTTTTTTTTTTTGTTTTTTTTTTTACTTTCAGTAATTGTCAATATGCAGCTTGGGAGACATCATTGTGCAGGATATTTATTTCAGCATAATTTGTGGTAGAAAAGATTGGAAGCAACCTAAAATTGCAAAATACAAAACTATTTAAGTAAATTTTGGTGCATCCATAGGATGGAATACTATGCAGTCATTAAATGATAGGGAATGTTTGAGAGATATTTTGAGAGGGAAAGAAAAATACAAGGAAAAGAATGGAGTGCATAGATTTGTCTGAAAATTGTATATTTATCATTTGCATGGATAATAATATTCTCCCTCATCCCATCCCAAACACACACAAAGTGACATTTGGGTGTCTTTGGGGTCCAGAAGTGAAGAGCTCTCTTTTTTTCCCCCTTCTGCCATGGTCTTCCCTCCCTCGCCTCTAAGATCTATCAAGTTTGTGAACTCAGAACATGTGGTCTTAGTCCCTTTAGCGAGGCATAGAATTATATAAACTAATAGTTTAAAACTACTAAACTAATTACAAATTATAAATTTGTTAGTTTATTTGCCTAATTGGATTCCTTATTTTCCCAATGTATGCACATTGCTGAGGTTTCTGGACATATCCAAAGTCTACTGGATGCCAATATTTTTAAAGATCTCTAGTCCTTTTAAGATTTTGCCTGCTGAGATTCTTGTGTTCTCTAAACAGAGGCATAATCAATTATACCTACCATTTTGGTTCCATTATTTTATAACTTCTGGTAGCTGCTTCATTTTAAAGGCCTCTCTAAAAACAATGAAACAAAAGTACCACAAGAGAAGGCTTTTCTGAATACTAATTTAACCACATACACATTACACTCACCAAATTGACAACATTCTGGTCTCATTTTTTTTCTCCGTAGTTGGCATGAAGTGGGTGCTGTGAGATTGAGTTTGTGGCCACAGGGTGGCAGTGGTTCCATTCCCTTAATTTCACAGATTCCTTGAATTTCAAAAATATGAAAGTTACTAGAGGTCTTTTGATTGGCTGAGCCATCAACAGAAAGACTCTTTTGTGCTTTTGAGAACAGGATATAAAATACCACAACAGCAACTCTGAGAGTGGAAGGTTTGAAATCATAGCAAATTGTACCAGACTGTGACATTGGGAGGGAGAAAATGCTGGAATATACATTAATTATCTTGTGGCTTCAGCTTGGCTGTGAGTTGGATGTTATGAGTTGAAAACCATAAGGGCATGTTCATCCAAACTGGAGGAGAGATGGGGGGTTAGTTTTAGGTCAGAAACCAGGTTT
>PVIY010052631.1:0-15107 GCA_004026745.1 Myrmecophaga tridactyla
GTCCTTTACTCATCTCTTCTCCTTCTGGGACATCCATGCTTCTTATATTTGTGCACTTTGTTTTGTCTGTCGTTTCCCTGAGTTCCCATTCAATTTTTTCCATCTTTTTGTCATTTGCTGTTTTGAGTCTTTGAAGTCAATTATCCTGTCCCCTATATCACTTATTCTTTTTTCTGTCTCTTCAAATCTGGTGTTGTGTGCCCCAGTATGCTTTTTATTTGGTCAACAGAGTCTTTAATCTCCATGATTTCTATTTATTCTTTCAAATTCCTCTTTGTGTGCTTCTACTGTCTTCTTGATCTCCTTTACATCATTTGCTATCCCACTTATTTTATTAAGTAGAGTTGTATGAACATCTTTGATTAGCTTTTCCAACATCTGTGTCTCCTCTGGTTTTAGTTTGGTCATTAAGCAGGGCTATATCTGTCTGCATTGTGATATGCTTAGTGATCTTCTGCTGTCTTCATCGCATGTAAATATCTTGATTGATTTACTTTGGGAATCTAAAAGTCTAAAGCCTTGTGTCTGCAGGATGTTTTACAGTAGGTAGCAGGGCATGGGGCAGAACACTCAGGGCAGGTATGGGTGCAGGTTAGGGATGTTACATTGATGCTTGTGAACATGGGTGCCCGGCAGCCAGGCAGGATGTAGCTGTGCAGTTGCACCGGTCTGTGAGGCATAACCCTGGTGTGCGCTGGTCTAATGCATGGGGCCCTTTGTGTGCATGCGCAGAGTTGTGGCAGCAGGTAGGCATTTGCCTTCATGGATTGGGGGCAGATGTGACCCGACTGTGCAGTTTGGCACTTTCTCAGAGCTGGGAAGTGAGGCTGAGGGCTTTGCACATGCGTGGTTCTAGGACTGCTGTAAAGTGTGGTTCCCAGAGCTGAATGACATGATTGGGGGCCCATGTGCATTTGTGGGCCTGGGAGTGCCATCAATGAATGCTCTGAGCTCAGGGAGAGCAGGGTGAGGCTGTGCAATACTATGAGCAGGGGGCAGGGATAGCCTAGGTGTGCGTGCAACATTTATGTGCTGGCAACAGCCTACAGGGAGCAGGGAGGGGAAGGTAGTGCTCAGGAGGGGTGCATTAGAGATGGCTTGGGCTGCACTTGGGCTGGGGGTGTGGGGCAGGTATGTGCACTGGGGCCTGGTGGGTGGGGGCACCTGGAGCACAGGGAATGAGAGCAGGTGATGGGGTTCAAGTGCATGGGGTGTGGGGTGAGTCACCGGTCATGGGGCTGTGCTGGTGAGGGTAGCGCAACCAAGGAATGCAGGCTGGCTTACTTCCTAGTCCCATGTACCCATCTGTGCACTCCCATGGGTTCCTCAGCTCCACACCTGCTCACCAGGCTCCAGCTTTCTGCCTCTCAGTTCCTTGGCCTCTGCAACAAGGGTTTCTGCATGTGGTACAGAAGACTCTCCCAGGTCAGCCACACTCCCATATTGCCACCTCAGTTGCCCTCCAGTCCCTTTCCTAACTTTTCCATGGGGCTGGACTAATTTTGAGCTACTCTAATCAGCCATCTTCCTGAAAGGCTCTATGTGCTCTTTAAAAAATTATTTCTAATTATTAGATTTATTTTATTAAAAGTTGTAACCAGGATTGTTGGAAAAAGGTCTTTGCTTTTTCCATTTGCAGCTCTTTGGCATTTTTCTGCTGCTGTAAGGAAATTTTAGGGATAGTTTCTTTGTACTGTTCCATTTTGTTTACAGTAATTATAAAACTAAAGTTTTTGAATCTTGCTATTTAAAGTTCTTTTCTCAATTTCAGAATTATTAATTTATATATTTATAACAGACACCTAATTATTTTTAAGCAATTTTAATACAGCTCATTAAGAATTTTATTATTAATTTGCTTTTACTATCCAGAGGTGTGAGACTCTGAAAGTGCATACAGACACAAAATAGAAAATTCATTATTTTAAAAGAAAAACAAACACAGAAACACTTTTGAGAGGAACAAATAAAGGATTGAATATGTTACTTCATCCCATTTTTATTTTTTACAGAATGCTTTTAACTGTAATATCTTTCATTTTAATTACAATAGTGGTATTTCCATTTTAAATTATAGCGAGGCCAGATTATGTTATAGAAATAAAACCTTTTTTATAGACTTATAACCAGATTCTTTTTAATTTTTTAATACAGCCTAAATTTTTTCTTTTAAAAGAATTTTTGTAATTAGTAACCAGTTATGGACATTTGATTAATGTAAATGCAGGAACACATTAATTAATAACTAGACTGAGCATACTAGTTAATAAACAGACATTAACCACTTAAAACAAACATTAACTCCTACTATAACCAGGACACATTGGCTAGCATTTAAACAGGATTTTTAACTTCATTAACCATTAATTAATTGTTGGATTACTTATCTTTTAGGAGTATAGTTGACAGGCAAATTTAGGCCAGGTTTTTTAATACTGTATAGAACACATACCCAAAACATTAACAATTAACAGACATAAAACACCTATCACATTAACTTAATAATTACCCATTACTTTGCTAGACTCTGATGAGGGATGGTTAGTGGGATCAGAGAAGTGACTGAAGGATGCCTCCATAGGTGGAGGGACAGAAGGCTTAGAAGATTTTTTATGAAAAACTCCTCAGTGTTAAAGAGATTTGCTGAGGGGCAGAAAGTTTAGGATTTTCATGAAGGAGGTGAAGCAATAGAGGATAGAGCAGCACAGAGGAAGGCTGAGATTTTAATAAATTTGTTAAGTTTGAGAGTAGGGAGCAGGGAGTATCAGATCATGTGCTGCTCGAGAGTGCCATCTCATGGCCAGCATTTTTTTCCCTGAAGGGTATTGCAGCCAAATTGTATTGCAGAGTTTAAATTTCAATTAAAATGAAGGAGGCAGTTTGCTATGTACTAGGGATTTGCTTGCAGGAGGCTTGTGGAAGTCTGCTGTGGAGACTTATGTTAACTGCTCTCTAGGTAAGAAAGATGCCATTTACCTAGGGCTGAATTAGTTGTAGATGTTTGAGTGCCATGGATGTAAGCCAGCCTCATGTCAAGATGGTCTGAGCTGGTGAACTCAAACCATCAACCACATGGAAGCCTGAATGACTGTAGGGTTCAGGGGTGAGGTGACTGAAAGGCTGCCCCATTGCCCTGAGGGGCCAGGGACCCAAACCTCATCCAACCTCCATCCCGGGTTTCAGCACCAGATGTTAGGCACGAAGTCATTAAGAATCTCACATGAGACAGCGAGTCAGAGCTTCACAGGTTTATTTGGGATGAGGGAGCAGGGAGAAGGTGGGGGGAGAATGAAACAGAGAAAGCAGGTGGGAGCCTGAGAATGGCTCCTGCCTAGGGAGCCAGTGAAAGGAAAGAGGAAAGGGCTGTGGCTCTTTGTTCATGGAGATATGTTTAAAGGTATAGGGACATCAGGAGGGGAGGGTGCCTACTAGGTGGGGTGTGGGGGCTTGTTAACTTATGATTTGGTTGGTTGCTGGGGTTCTGACACACTGCTCTGTTACTGACACACCCTTCTGTCTCTCAAACATCAGGCTCTGCAAAAGAAACTGAGGGAAAGAAGCTGAGAGGAAGAAACTGAGAGGCCCCTGGGTTATGGAGTCCATTTTACATGTAAAATTCCTTTCCTGAGACCTGACAGCTGTGACACAAATGTGTGAATTGCTTGGGAATAAGACTGTAGAGAGTGATAAAATCTCTGGAATGAACTGGAGAGTGCATACTCTCTCTAAGAGTATTTAATTAAAAATTTTTTTAAAAAGCACAAGTAAAACATGACTGCAGATTGTATTTGGCCCATTAATAAAGAGAAATTATTCCTTCTTAAATTTGGGAAGTATTAGATTACTTTACCTTTTTCATCCTGTACATCATTAGTTGTTCTTGGGCATAGCGTATAGGATGTTATTGAAGCAGTTTTTCATAAGGAATGAGTAGGGACTCTAAAGCAAGCAAGCCATTTGTAGGTGCTTGGTTTTTGTGTTCAGAAGGAAATGGATATGTAATGGACTTTGTCTTCATTCAGTATTGAATGAATTCTTGCTGCCCCATTGTGGAGCACCAAATAGCTAACACGTGTTTTTATGGACAAGTGTTTTCCCTCAGAGATAACTGACCCCACCCTCTTGCATCCCTGTGGTGCACAGTCCTGAGTCAGGGCTGACCTGGGGTGTGGAAGGAATTATTTCCTTTCTCTCTGACTCAAGGAGTTTGGGCCCAGGGCTCTGGCATCTTCAATCAGAAGAAGCATTCCCATGGAGAGGCAGCTCACCTCCCTGCAGCAAAGGAGCAGCCAGAAGCCAGGAGAAAGCTCTTAGGAGGGCCATGGCGGTCACATGAAGTGCGTGGTCTTTGGCTCTCAGCTTTTCTTTTACTCATATCCCCAAATTTAGGGCTTGGTGTCTGCTTTTGTTGTGGCCTGAGGGCATGCCTGTGCTCAAGCCTGGGGTGTTCTCTGTGGGAGGCACTGACTCATTGGTGGAAGCCAACCTTAGCACACCCATGCTCTTTGGAGGAGCAGAGCAGCTCTGCAGAGGTGGAGGAAAGTCTTTGAGCAGCAGCAATGGATGGATTTCTGAGACTTATGGGTATTCCCAGGGAGTTCCAAAGAGTGGTTGGAAGAGGAACATGAAGAAAAACCAGTTTTCTTCAGGTCATGTGGACTACAGGAATTAGACACATTAAGGAACTGTGACCTGTTCGGGTGAGGAAATCTGGGGTGTCTGCATTGAAGAAATATAACACATTAGAGTAAGGCCATTTATATAGAGACAGACAGAGTGCTTGGAACACATACAAAGGAGTGATTAATTTGCTTTATTCTACCTGGGAGGGAAAGCAGGAGGGAGGGATTAGGGAAGACCTTAAAAGAAGAGGGCTATAATTTTCCTGTCTTTCACAGTTATTTTTAGTCCTCTTTCCTTCTTTTGATAAACAGCTAGATTTAGTGGGGGCAAAAAGGAAGAGGGCATGTATCAACTGTTCACAAAGGATTCATTCCTTTGTGGAAACAGAATAATGTAAGTCTTCTCCTTGAGAAGGAAAAATTAAAAAAATCAGAAGTATGAGCATATTCATTAGGATTAGGTTTAACTACCAAGGTCACCAGCACAAAAGTTTACTTCTACTATGTAAATGATGTCTGAGTGCAGGTGGCCCAGGGTTAGTGCCATGTCAGTGGGGAGCCCAGTGCCTCATGACCTAAGCACCTGCATTCTTTAATGGTTCATCTTGAGGCTGAGAAGCTGACAAACTGTCTTCCACAGTGGCGGCCCCATTTTACAATCCTACCAGCAAAGAATGAGTGCTGCTATTTCTCCACATCCTCTCCAACACTTGTAATTTTCTGGGGTTTTTTATTGGCCATTTTAGTGGGTGTGAAATATCTCATTATGGTTCTGATTTGAATTTGCCTAATAGTTAATGCTGTGGAGCATCTTTTCTTGTGATTTTTAACCATTTGCGTATCCTCCGTGGAGAAAGTTTTATTCAAGTCTTCTGCCCATTTCTAAATTGGGTTGTTTGTCTTTTGACTGTTGAGTTGTGGGACTTCTTTTTATATTCTGGATATTAAACCCACACTGGGCATGTAATTTCCAAATATTTTCTCCCACTGAATAGTGTGCTGATTTGAAACTGTTGTGTACCCCAGAAAAGCCAGGTTCTTTACCTCTGATTCAGTTTTGCTGGATGGGATCTTTTGATTAAGTTGTTTCTATGGAGATGTGACCCACCCAATTGTGGGTGGGCCCTTTTGATTTGGGGCTTTCAATGGAGATATGTCTCCACCCATTAAAGGTGGGGTTGCTCACTGGAGTCCTTTAAGAGGAAACTATTTTGGAAAGATCAGACAGAACCTGCACAGCCAGAGATCTTTGGAAATGCAGAAAGAAAACTACCCCCAGGGAAGCCACTTGAAGAAGCCAGTAAGAGGAAGTTAGCAGACCTCACCATGTGCCTTCCAAACTGAGAGAGAAACCCCAAACATCATTGACCCTTTTTTGGAGTTAAGATATGTTTTTCTGGATGGCTTAGTTTGGACATTTGCATGGCCTTAGAATTGTAAACTTGCAACTTAATAATTTCCCTTTTTAAAAGTCATTCCATTTCTGGTATATTGCATTCCATCAGCTTTAACAAACTAATACAAGTAGGTTGACTTTTCACTTTTGTGATAAAGTCCTTTGATGCACAAAAGAGTTTAATTTTGGTAAGCTCACATTTATCTAATTTTGTTGTTGTTGCTTGTACTTTGGGGATAAAGTATAAGAAACCATTGCCTAACACAAGATCTTGAAGATGCCTCCCTAAATATTCTTCTATGAATTTTATAGTCCTGATTTTTATATTTAAGTCTTTGATCCATTTTTAGTTTATTTTTGTATATGGTGTGAGATAGGGGTCCTCCTTCATTCTTTTGCATATAAGATACCTAGTTCCCCAGCACCATTTGTTGAAGAAACTATTCTTTCTCAATAGAGTGGACTTGGCAAACTTGTCAAGAATAAGTTGACCATAGATGTGAGGGTTAATTTCTGATCTCAGCTCAATTCCATTGCTCTATAATCTACCCTTGTGTCAGTACCATGCAATTTGGATTGCTGTAGCTTTAAAAAATCTCTCTCTCTCTCTCTCTCTGTATGCTGTATGGCAGGGGTCACATTTCATTCTTTTTCCAGGTGAGTATCCCATTATTGCAGCACCATTTGTGGAATTTTTATTTGTTTGTTTTCTTGCTTGCTTGTTTGTTTTGGGAAGTGCATGAGCCAGGATAGACCTGGTCTCCTGCATGGCAGGTGAGAATTCTACCACTGAACTACCCTTGAACCCTCTATAATATCTTTTAAATTCAGGAAGTGTGAGTCCTCCAACTTTGTTCTTTTTCAAGATGGTTTTGCTATTAGGGCACTGTACCCTTCCAACTAAATTTGATGATTGGCTTTTCCATTTCTGCAAAGAAGGCTCTTCGAATTTTTATTGGGATTGCATTGAATGTGTAAATCATTTGGGTAAAATTGACATCTCAATATTTAGTCTTTCAATCTGTGAACATGGAATGTCCTCCCATTTATTTAGGTCTTCTTTGATTTTGATAGCAATGTTTTATAGTTTTCTGTACAATTCCTTTACACCCTTGGTTAAATTTATTTCTAGATGTCTTATTATTTTAGTCATATTTAAATGGAACTTTTTTCTTGATATCCTCCTCAGATTGCTCATTACTTGTGTATAGAAACCCTACTACTTTTTGTATGTTGATCTTGTACCCCACCACTTTGCTAAATTCATTTATTAGCTCTAGTAGCTGTGTTGTAGATTGTTCAGGACTTTGTGTACATAAGATCAACTAACTGAAAACAGATGAAATTTTACTTCTTCCTTTCCATTATGGATGCCTCAAATTTCTTTTTCTCACCTAATTGCTCTGGCTAGAATTTCCAGCATAGCAGTGGTGACAGTAGGCATCCTTGTCTTGTTCTGAGCTTAAAGGGAAAGTTTTCATTGAGTATGATGTTAGCTGTGGATTTATCTTATTGAGGACATTCCCTTCTATTCCTGTGCTTTGAAATGTTTTCATCAAGAAAGGATGCTGGATTTTATCACATACCTTTTCTAAATTAATTGAGATGAGCATGTGGCTTTTCCCTAAATTCTGTTAATGTGGTGTATTAATTACATAAGTTGATTTTTTTATGTTGGAAACCCTTCCGTACATGGGATAAATCCCACTTGATCATGATGTATAACTCTTTTAATGTTCTATTGGATTTTATTTGAAAGCATTTTCTTCTTTTTTATGCAATTTTATTAAGATATATTCACATAACTTATAATCATCCAAAGTGTACAATCAGTGATTCACGGTATCATCACACAGTTGTGCATTCATCACCACGATCAATTTTTAAATATTTTCATTGCTCCAAAAAAAAATTAAAAATATAAATAAAAAAGAACACCCCAAATATCCCATACTCTTCATCCTCCCTATTATTTCTTTATGTTTGTCTTCATTTTATTACTCGTCTGTCCATACTCTGGATAAAGATGGTGCCAGTCACAAGGTTTTTGCAACCACACAATCACACTGTATAAGCTATATAGCTAGACAATCATCTTCAAGAATCATGGATACTGAATTACAGCTCAACAGCTTCAGATATTTCCTTCTGGCTAGTCTAATACACCAAAACAAAACAAAACAAAAGGATATTTATATAATGTGTAAGAATAACCTCCAAAAGAACCTCTTGACTCTATTTGAAATCTCTTAGCTGCTGAAACTTTATTTTGTTTTATTTCTCTTCCTTTTTTGATCAAGAAGGCTTTCTCAATCCCACAATGATAGGTCCAGGCTCATCTCTGGGAGTTATGTCCCACATTGCCATGGAGATTTACTTCTCAGGTAGTCATGTATCAGGTAGGGGGGAAGGCAGTGGGTTCACCTGCTGAGTTGGCTTAGAGAAAGAGGCCATATCTTGAGCAACAAAGTAAATTCTTGGGGGCTGACTTTTATGAATAATTGTAAGTAAGCTTAGCTTCTTTTTTTGAATAAGTTTCATAAGAGCAAGCTTCAAGATCAAGGACTTGGCCTATTAAATTGGCAGTCACCAGTGCTTGCAAGAATATCAGGAATTCCCCAGATGAGGAAGTTTAATATTTCCATTTTTTACCCTAGTCCCTCAAGGGCACTTTGCAAACACTTTTTCATTTTCTGCCCAGATTACTCTGGGATGTATTGGGCATCACACTAACCTGTACAAAACAACAAGATCTCACTACACTTTTGAAGTTCCCTGTAATTATGGTGTTTGAATAGACTGAGCATGCAAGTTAAATGAGATAGTGTGCTACATAAAATATAAATTTTGCATCCAATAAACATCTCTCCCTTTTGTCTCACACAGAAGTTGAAGTTTTAAATATAGTCGATATCTTCCTTTACCCTGTATTCTAATTTTACCTTTGTCCTAACCAAATAAGCTTCATTCATATCTCTAAATTGTCTTTTTCAGCTTCCCTAACAGTAGCTATATGGGGTAATGCTGACTTTCATAGCTACAGAATTTGAGCTCTGAGTCTCAGGTGTCACACAGACACCCAAAGTTCCAGGGAACAACCAGGTTATACACGAAGAGCTCAGCATCTCAAAATTCAGAAATAACGTTACCACTCAGGAATAGATGGGACTCCTGTAGAAGCTTATAATTTAGGAAACTTTACAATAAGCCTTCCCCTGATAACCTATGCTCTCAGATTCAATTGTCAGAGTTTGCACATTAAAATTACTCCATATTTGTGAAGTGTTTTAATATTTGTCTTTTCATTTCTGGCTTATTTAATTCAATGTACTATCCTCAAGTTTCATTCACCTAGTTGCTTGACTCACAACTTCATTCCTTCTTGCAGTCACTCAATATTCCAGTGTATGTATACACTTCAGTTCACTCTTGCATTCATCAGCTGATGTACCCTTAGGCCACATTCATTCACTGCAAATTGTGAATAATACTGCCATAAACACAAGTGTGCAAATGTCTATTTATGTCCCTGATTTCAGTTCTTCCAAATATATACCTAATAATGGGGCTGCAGGATCAAATGGCAAACCTATATGTAACCTCTTGTGGAACCACCACATTGCCCTCTAGAGAGGCTATATGTCTCTTCTTCCCTACCAACAGTGAACAGGTACATCTTTCTCTCCACATTTTCTCTAGCACTTGTATCTTCCTGGGTTTTTTAAAACAGTTTTATTCACACACCATACAATCCATCCTACATAAACAATAAATGGTTCCTGATAAAATCAAATAGTTATGCAGTCACCACCACATTCTATATGAGAACATTTCAATTTCTTCCACAAAGAAAGATGAGGAGGGAAAAAATGAAGAATAAAAAATTTAAAAATAAAATAAAAAGGAGAACTGACAACAACAACAAGAATCCCAAATCCCTCCCTTTTACACTTCTCTTGTTGACATTTAGCTTTGGTATATTGTCTTTGTTACAATTAATGGAAGCATATTAAATATTACTGTTAACTATAGACATTAGTTTTCCTTGATTGTATTTTTTCCATATACCATCTGTGGTAGTGAGGTTCAGGTGTCAACTTGGCCAGGTGAACGTGCATAGTTCTGTTGCTGTGGACATGAGCCAATGGTATGTGAACCTCATCTGTTGCTCTTACATCCACAGTTGGCTAAGAGGCGTACCTGCTGTAATGAATGATGTTTGATTTAATTGGCTGGTGCTTAAATGAGAGAGCTCAACATAGCACAGCCCAAGCAGCTCAGCATACCTCATCTCAGCGCTAGCAGCTCAGCCCAGGCCTTTGGAAATGCAGAAAGGAATCACCCTGGGGAAAGTTGTTGGAACTCAGAGGCCTGGGGAGAAGGCCAGCAGAGATCACCCTGTGCCTCCCCACATAAAAAAGAACCTCAGTTGAAAGTTAGCTGCCTTTCCTCTGAAGATACATCAGCTAAATAAATCCCCTTTTATCAAAAGCCAATCTGTCTCTGGTGTGTTGCATTCCAGCAGCTAGCAAATTAGAAAATCATCCCATTTTAACACCCTGCAATGTTGACATTTATTTGTTCTCCCTCATTCAATCACTATCACTGTCCACTCTAGTTTTCTCCAAGTTACACAGTTCTGGTCCTTATTCTATCTTTTCTTCTGATGTCATCATGCCCCTAGTCTTCCTTTTTCAACTATACTCACACTGAGCTTTGTTCAATGTACTTACAATATTGTGTTACCATCAGATAGTATTCTGCTATCCATGTCCGGATCTTTATGATCAATCCTGCTGAACATTCTGTACTCCTTCAGCATCAAATGCCCAATCTCTGCCCTCTTTCTATCTCTTGATAATCTGTTCTCAACTTAACTCTTGTTAATGTTAGTTCATATTGAGACCATACAGTTTTTGTCCTTTTGTTTCTGGCTAATTTCACTCAACATAATACTCCCAACATTCATCCATGTTGTGGCATTCATCATGATTTTATTCTGTACCCTTACTGTTAATCTTCATTTGTACACTCTTCTCCAGACCTCTCTCTCCTGTCTTTTCCTCTCTGCCTGTAGTGCTCCCTTTAGTATTTCTTGTAGAGCAGGTCTATTGTTCACAAACTCTCTCAGTGTCAGTGTGGTAGTTAGATTCAGTTGTCAACTTGGCCAGGTGAAAGCACCTAGTTTTGTTGCTGTGGACATGAGCCGATGGTACGTGAACCTCATCTGTTGCTGATTACATCTGCAGTCAGCTAGGAGGCGTGCCTGCTGCAATGAATGAGGTTTGACTTAATTGGCTGCTGCTTAAATGAGAGAGCCCAATGTAGCATAGCCCAAGCAGCTCAGCATACTTCATCTCAGCACTCGCAGCTCAGCCCAGGCCTAGGCCTTTGTAAGATGCAGAAAGGAATCACCCTGGGGAAAGTTGTTGGAACCCAGAGTCCTGGAGAGAAGGCCAGCAGATATCATCCTGTGCCTTCCCACGTAAGAAAAAACCTCAGTGGAAAGTTAGCTGCCTTTCCTCTGAAGAACTAACAAAATAAATCCCCTTTTATTAAAAGCCAATCCATCTCTGATGTGTTGCATTCTGGCAGCTAGAAAACTGGAACAGTCAGTTTATTTGAAAATATTTTAAACTCAGCTTAATTTTTTGAAGAACACTTTTTCCAGATAAAGAGTTCTTGGTTGGCATTTTCCTCTTTTAGTATCTTGAACATATCATTCCACTGCCTTCCTGCCTCCATGGTTTCTGCTGAAAAATCCACATGTAATTTTATTGAGCTTCCCTTGTATGTGCAGTATACCAGAAATTGAATGGCTTTTACAAAGGGGAAATTAATAAGTTACAAGTTTACAGTTCTAAGGAAATGAAGGTGTCCAAATTAAGGCACCAACAGGAGGTTACCTCACTCAAGAAAGGCTGATGGGTCAGGAACACCTCTGTCAGCTGTGTAGTCATGTGGCTGGCTGGTCCCTTGTTCCTGGGCTCCATTGTTTTCAGCTTCTGTTCCTGTGGGGGTCCCTCACTTTGCTTCTCCAGGGCTGGCTTTCACCTCTTGGCTTCCCTTGGCTCTCTCCAGGTTCTGGCTTGCTTAACATTTCATGGCAACATCTGCTGGGCTCCAAGAATTTCCAAATACCTGTGTCTCTGTTCTCCAAGTGTTGGTATCTGTGTCAGCTCTGCTCTGAAGTTCCTATCAGCTCTGTCATTTCTGGCTCTCTCCAAAATATTTCGTCTTTTAAAAGATTTCAGTAAACTAATCAAGACCCACCTGGAATGGGTGAAGTCAAATCTCCATCTAATCAAAGGTTCATACCCCAAATCGGGTGTGTCACACCTCCATGGAGATAATCTCATCAGACGTTTCCAGCCTACATTATTGAATCAGGATTAAAAGAAATAGCTGCTCCCACAGGATTAGCTCAGGATTAAAATGTGGCTTTTCTATAGTACATAATACTTTCAAAACCTTACTTTCAAACTGGCACAGAGTTGCTTACTGGAGCCTTTAATAGTCACCATTTTGGTAAAAGCTAAAGAGCCAACAGAGCTGAGACAGCCCACACAGCCAGAGATCTTTGGAGATGCAGAAGGAGAACATCCCCAAGGAATCCTTATGAAATGAGAAGCCTGGAGAGAAAGCAAGCAGCTGTCACCATGTGCCTTTACAGCTGAGAGAGAAACCCTGAATGTCACTGGCCTTCTTGAACCAAGGTATCTTTCCCTGGGTGCCTTAGCTTGGACATTTTCATATCCTTGCCTTAATTTGGATGTTTTCATGGCCTTAGAACTGTAAATTTGCAACTTAATAAATTACCTTTTTAAAAAGCCATTCCATTTCTGGTATATTGCATTCCAGCAGCTCTTACAAACTAAAACACCAGGCAAATGAGACTGTCCTTTTATCAGTTGTTTCTGAAGGAAGAATTTTCCAGGGGAGTGTCTATTGCCATGTTGATGATGTCAACCCTGGAACTGTTTTTATTCCAGCTTCATCTCTTACTTTGTGTCTTTAGGAAAGTCTTGTGACTTCTTGGTTCCTTCATCTGTGTAAAAGAAAAATTTTGATTTTACAGGGTGGTTGTGAGGATTAAATAATAGAGTAAATGTAAAAGCATCTCAAACATACTGAGTTCACTCAGGAAACCTTGTCAATAAAGCCACATGGTGGGCAGCTAGCCATGCTTCCATTGGGGACACTCACCAGATAAAAATGGAAACCTATAAAATGCAGTATAGATAAGCATCATGATTTGTAAAGTGAAAAGTGCTTGGTCAGATCATTTCGAAATGTCAGTCTAACACTAACATTTTAATTCTATTGAAACATTCATTTATATTGATCATTTTCTGTGGATACTTCATTAACAAGTTTTGATTCTAAATAATAGAAAAAGGCCTAACTCATTTAGCAATTAAAATGTTTCATGCATTATTTATTATAGTAATATTTACAGGTAAGATTCAACTTAGTGATTTTTTAATAACTTTTTATTAATTAAAAAAATTACAAGAAACACAAACATCCTTAATATATGCTCATTCTGCTCTACATATATAATCAGTAATTCACAATATCATCACATAGTTGCATATTCTTCATCATGATCATTTCTTAGAACATTTGCATCAATTCAGAAAAAGAAATAAAAAGACAACAGAAAAATAAAACAAAAACAGAAAAAGAAAAAAAGAATTTTACATACCATACCTCTTACCCCCCCTTTCATTGATCACTAGCATTTCAAACAGAATTTATTTTGACATTTGTTTCCCCTATTATTTATTTTTATTCCATATGTTCTACTTGTCTGTTGACAAGGTAAATAAAAGGAGCATTAGACACAAGGTTTTCACAATCACACAGTCACATTGTGAAAGCTGTATCATTATACAGTCATCATCAAGAAACATGGCTACTGGAACACAGCTCTACATTTTCAGGCAGTTCCCTCCAGCCTCTCCATTACATCTTGGTTAACAAGGTGATATCTACTTAATGCATAAGAATAACCTCCAGGATAACCTCTCGACTCTGTTTGGAATCTCACAGCCATTGACACTTTGTCTCATTTCACTCTTCCCCCTTTTGGTCGAGAAGGTTTTCTCAATCCCTCGATGCTCGGTCTCAGCTCATTCAGGAGTTTTTCTCAATCCCTTGATGCTGAGTCTCAGCTCATTTCAGGTTTTCTGTCCCACATTGCCAGGAAGGTCCACACCCCTGGGAGTCATGTCCCACATAGACAGGGGGAGAGTGGTGAGTTTTCTTGTTGTATTGGCTGGAGACAGAGGCCACATCTGAGCAAGAAAGATAGACAATAAAGATTGAGATGGTATAATGTAGGAATGCCTAGAGTGTATAATGATAATGACTAAATGTACAAATTTTAAAATGTTTTTACATGAGGAAGAACGAAGGAATGTCATTACTGCAGGGTGCTGAAAATAGATGGTAATTAATATTTTAAATTTTCAACTTATGTGTAAGACTAAAGTAAAAAATGTCCATTTGGTACAAAATTTATATTTTGACTAGTGCATCTCCTAATTTAACTTATGTAGATAGTTGGTTGAACAACATATGTACATGGAACCTTGGGTAGAACATTAGATTTTATTGGTTTGCCCAGAGTGATGTCCTGATGAATCCCAGAGTGATTTGATCAGTGAGTGGAAAAGTATTTGCAAAGTCCCCTTCGGGGAATGGTGAGAATGGGGGAAATTCAACCTCCCCAAGTTGAATTATTGATAGTCTCACAAGCAGTGTGGACAACCAAAGCTATAGGCTGAGCCCCCGGTCTTGGGGTTTGTTCACATGAAACTTAACCCCACAAAGGATAGGTCAAGCCTACTTAAAATTAGGCCTAGGAGTCACCCCCAAGAAAACCACTTGGATGCCTTTTATTTCTTTGTCCTGCCTAATTGCTCTAACTAAAGCTTCTAGCATGATGTTGAGTGATAGTGGTGACGGTGGACATATTCATCTTGTTCCTGATCTTAGGAGGAAAGCTTTCAGTCTCTCTCCATTGAGTACGATGCTGGCTATCAGTTATTTATATTTTCTTTTTATCATATTGAGATAGTTAC
>PVIY010052632.1:0-15097 GCA_004026745.1 Myrmecophaga tridactyla
TGTTATTACTGTAAATGGAGTACTTTCTTCTACCATTTTCTCTTTAGGATTTTGTATGTCATATCTTATTTTCTCTTTCTTTTATCTTTACTGATAGTCTTCATTTCTACACTCTTCTCCAGTATCTGCTCTCTCTCTCTCTCCTGTATTTTCTTATCTGCATGTATTGTTCCCTTTATTATTTCTTGTAGAACCAGTCTCTTAGTTACAAACGTTTCATGACTGTTTCTCTGAACATATTTTAAACTCTCCTGCATTTTTGAAGGATTGTTTTGCTAGGTACAGAATTCTTGGTTGATACTTTTCATCATTCAGCATCTTAAATATCAGTATCTTCATACCACTGCCTTCCCAACTTCAGGTTTTCTGCTGAGAAAGCCACACATAGTCTTATTGAGCTTCCCTTGTGTGTGTTGCATTGCTTTTCTCTCACTGCTTTCAGAACTCTATGTCTTTGACATTTTGCAATCTGTTAGTAAGTGTCTTAGAGTATTTCTATTTGTATTTATTCTGTTTGGGGCACACTGTGCTTCTTGGATCTCTAATTTTATGTCTCTCATAAGAGATGGGAAATTTTCAGTGACTATTTCCTCCATTAGTCTTTCTGCCCCTTTTCCTTCCTCTTCTCCTTCTGGAATGCCCATAATACATATATTTGTGTGGCTCATGTTTTCATTCAATTACCTGAGATCATGCTCATAGTTTTCCATTATTTTCCCTATCTGTTCTTTTGTGTGCAATATTTCAGATGTCTTATCCTCTAGTTCAATAATCTTTTCTCCTGCCTCTTCACATCTGCTATTGCAAGTCTTTCATCTCTTCTATTGTGTCCTTCATCCCTATAAGTTCTGCCATTAAAACAAGCTTTTAAGTTCTTCTTATGGTCTCTCAATATTTCATTATATCCCTTATCTCATTTGCCATATCTTCCCTCAATTCATTGATTTGATTTTTTACTTGATTTAGCATGTTTATTTGAACATAAATTACTTGTTTCAACTCCTGCATCTCATTTGAAGTGTTAGTTTGTTCCTTTGATTGGACCATGTCTTCATTTTTCCTAGTATGACTCATAAGTTTTTTGTTGGTGTCTTCGGCATCCAATTTACTTGATTAGTTATTCTGGATGTCATTTTCTCTCTTTTACCTAGGGTTTTCTTGTTCGTTGGCTTTGTTCTATGCTGTTTTTGTTTTTGTTTTTTGTTTTTTAGCATGCAGTTCAACTTATTCTAGACTTCTAGCATAGTTTCTATTTAACTGTTCAGAATTTTTCAGCTCATGTTTTTCTGATTCTTGCCCTAGCTAAATGGAAACTTTTAATTTTTTTTAGAAGGGTCTCCCCAGATATGATCAACTCCAATCATATTTTCTCAGAGTCAAAAGGCCCAGGTCTCAGGAGGAGGGTATAATTAATATCAAGTTTCCCTGAAGTGAGACTCAGCAGGTTGTCAAAGATTCCTGTGAGGCCTCTAGACTCTGTGTTTTTCCTATCTTTCCCAGTAGCTGGTACTTATCAACCTGTAGCTCTTCACCAGCATAATGTGATGCCGTGCCTTTAATTCTAAGCAGACCTTGTACCTGCGAGGGGCATGTTTAAGACAGAGTCTGAGGTAGAAGGTGGGCTTAGGGGTCGCCCTTGTGGTCTGAATCCTCTGATTGAGGGTTGCCATTTGAGCTGGGCCCTGCCCCCCACTTTTGGGTGGGAACATTAGCCCTTTAGGGAATTATCACCTTCACCTGACTAGTTACTTTGTCTCTCAGATCTACCTTAACTCTGCCCTTGCCTGGGTTAGGGCTGATAATTGAAAATGTCTGAGGCTTTCTCTAATGAGCTACTTAGAAGGGCTTTTTTTTAAGATGGAAAGAAAAAAAAATCCCTTTTCAGAGCCAGTCTCCATCCTCCAAGGTTTGCTTGTAAAGAACTAGAGTTGGTACCTGACTTTATGTGCCTTGGGACACAGCCCTTTTCCAGTATTCTCAGCAGGGCCAACTCCAAAAGTCTAAACTTTTTCTTTTATCAGCACTGTCTCCTGACTGCCAGGAGAAACCTTAGGATTCCTTTCCTGCTTGTTCTTGGTTTGTCCGTGCTTGAAGCTTTTATTCAGCAGTCCAAATTTGTTAATTAAAACCACATTGGAAAGCCTTTGTCCTGCTATCTGAGTAAAGAGGGAGAACATTCCTAAAAAAAAAAAAAAAAAAAAAAACCACATTGGAGCTTGGCTGAACTGCTCTCCCTTGCTCCCAGCAGAAACTGTTTCTTTTACCCATTGGAAAGTGTTTCTGACCGAGCCTTCCATGCCAGTGAGAGAGGGGTGCAAGCCTCTGGAGTTCTTGGGCTTTACTTACAGTTCTGTGGTGTATTAGCCCTTCCCACATTCCAGACAGCTTATAATATGTGTCCAGCCATAGATATCCACATCGGGAGTGTGGACCAGCTTCATGCCAAATGTATGGGGAGGGATCATCCAGTGTACATGAGATCTTACTATACTTGTAAGTAGTCTTGTCCTTGATTTGGTATTTGCCTTGTTACTGTGGTCCTTTGACTTTATTCTGTTGCTTTGAAAAAGATATTTCTGCCAAGTTTCTGTTGAGGGATGGAGCCTTGAAGCATCTCACCCCACCATCTATCTAAAATCAACTTTTGCATTTGGTGGAAATAGGGACCCAATTTCACTTTTTCTCATAGGTTTATCCAAGTGTCTGGGAGCATTTATTGAATATTTTTTGATATGTTCAGGGAACTTCCCTGCAATTTTAGACCAATTTGAGAAAAGCCGATTCTTTACAATACATGTCCTTTCATCTGTGGACATGGTATGGCTCTTAAATTATATACATTATTTTTAATATCTTTCCACAAAGTTTTGTAATTATCTTCATAAAAGGCTTGCACATCTCATGTTAGCTTTATTACTGGAAAATTTATATGTTTATGGGTTTGTGAGATGATTTTTATTTTGGAATAATTTCAGATTTATAGAAAAGTTCCAAAGACAGTACACATTCCTCATATAACTCTGAACCAGTTTTCCCTAATGTTAAAATCTTAAATTATTATGGATAATTTTTCAAAACTAAGAAACCAACATTGGTTCATTTATTACTACTAATTAAACTGCATATTGTTTTGGATTTCACTAGGTTTTTGTGGGGTTTTTTGTATGCTGTATGGTGGGGTCACATTTCATTATTTTTCCATGTGAGTATCCCATTATTGCAGCACCATTTGTTGAATTTTTGTTTGTTTGTTTTGCTTGTTTGTTTGTGTCTTGGGAATTGCATGGTGGATTTCACTAGTTTTTACATAATGTACTTTTTTTGTTCCAGGACCTTATACAGGATACCATATTGCATTAAATCATATGTCTGTTTAGTCTCCTCTGGTCTGTGACAATATCTCAGTCTTTCCCTGTTTCACCTGACCTTTATGGTTTACCTTTATTTTTTGAAATGTCCCTCAATGTGGTTTGGTCTGATGTTTTTCTTATGATTACACTGGGGTTTTAGATTTTGGGAGAAAATACCACCCAAGTGAAATTGATATGATTTTTAAAATATCTTATTGAATAAAATGCAAAGACCTTAGATAGATATTCCACTCAACGAGCATTGACATTTGTATACACATTCAACTAACACACAAGACAAAATACAGAATATTTTTATCATCTAAGTAAGTTCCTTCAGGTTTTCTTGATAGATACTTGAATTGTGTTCAGTTGTGGATAGTAAGATTCTTCTAAACATTTATGCACAAGACTTTTTGTGAACATATATTTTCATTTCTCTTGCTTAAATACTTGAGTATGGAATTGTTGAGGCTTGGATAAAAGTGTGTGTATCTTTATGAGAAACTACCGGACAGGTTTCCAAATTGTTGTACCATATTTCAAAATGGTTGTACCATCAGAAATAAGTGAGAATTACAGTTGCTCTGCATGCTTGCCAACATTTGGTGATATTAGTATCTTTAATTTTAGCCATTTTAATGGATGTAAAGAGACACTTCTGTGTGCTTCTTAAAATAATTATGTAACTATTTACTTTGGATATTAGATAGTTTTTAATTACAAGCACTTTATTGAATCACACCATGCATCAATATATGGTAAATATCTTACTATTTTAAAATGTACACAATTTAAACTGAAAGTTCATTAACTATGATATTGCCATGGACCTCTCAAGACTATTTAAGTACAACAGGAAAAACTCCTGGGTGACTGACTACTCCTGGGTCCCTCATCTACACCTCTGTGTGCTTTTAATTTGCATTGCCCTGTTTACTAAATACGTTGAACACATGGTCATATGTTCATTCACAGTTGTATGAAGTCTTTTGTGACCTGTCTGCTGAAGTTTTTTGCCCACTTTTAAATGGGCTTGTTGTTGTTGCTGTTAATTAATGACATGTAGAAGTTCATACAATCTGGATACAAGTCCATTGTCAGATATATGTGTTATGAATGTTTCCCCCAGATGATGGCTTATCAGTTCATTTTATAATGGCATATTTTGATCAGAAGCAATTTTTTATTTTGATGACATCCAATCTGTGACATTTTTCTTTTAAGACAAATTTGTGTCATATCTAAGTAAGATTTTTCTTCCTAAGGTTACAAAGATATTCTCCTATGTTTTCTTTTAGTTACATTACAGTTTTTAGTTCTATGTTTAGGGCTATAATACATCCCAATTAAATTTAGGTTATGACATGAGATAGATCCACTATAAGACAAGCGAGGATTGGAGATGGAGTTATCCAGAAAGGATTTGTGGAAAGTCCTATTGTCTGATGGCTTTGATCCTTGTGTACTATAGGGAAAATCAACAGATTTTTTTATGAGACCTGTATGAACAGTCCCACTGCAAGTCTGGACTAAAAGGACAGAAAAGAGACAAGTTGAAGGAAAAATGGCTTCAGAGGGAGGACCATGGAAGCTAAGGTGTGGAACCTGGAAATCTCAGTGCAGGAGAACAAAACTATCCATACCTGTGAAGAGAGGGAGTTTGCCCCAGATGCAGAGGGCAGGCCTTCTTCTTCATTGCTCAGGAAAGGCTGTGCAACCCTGAGCCTTGGAGGGGGTGGAGGGTGTAAACTGGGCATTAGGAGAAAGCTGGCTGCCATCCTATTGCTCTTGAGAGGTTGAGCATGTGCCCTGGAGATGGCGGAGATCCTGGGTGTTGCCGCAATGTTTGGAGAGGAGGAATCCAAGAAAAAGGTGGTCCCCCCATGTGCCCCAGTGTTGCAATTCACCCCAGCATTTGGAGATAGAGCAAGGCCACTGCATAGGCCCTTGGAAAGGGTGGGAATGCAACTTTCCAAAACCCTGAGGATCAATGACTCTCAGACTTTGAAATTCAATGGAGTTTGCCCTGCAGGTTTTCAGAACTGTTTGGGTCCAGTGATCCCTGTTTACCTTTTGATTTCCCTCTCTGGCAATGGAAACATGTATCCTCTGACTGTCCCTCCTCTGTATGTTGGCAGCAGATAACTTGTTCTGAGTTTGACAGGTCCAGAGCCAAAGGAGGATTTTGCCTTAGGACAGACCATGCCTGTAACTGACTTTGATAAGATTTGTACTGTTTCTGACTTTGTATTGTATTTGCATTGTTGCTGAAATGGTTTAAGGTTTTCTGATATTGTAATGGAATAAATGTATTTTGTATATGGAAAGAACATGCCTTTTGAGGGTCCAGAGGGTGGAATGTACCAGTTTGAATCTATTGTGGATCCCAGAAAAGCCATGTCCTTTAACCTGATTCAGTGGAAACCCTTTGGATTAGATTATCTCCACAGAGAAGTATTGCTCCCTGTTGTGGGTGTGATCTTTTGATTAGATGGAGATATGACTGTGCCCTTTCAGGGTGGATCTTGATTAGTTTACTGGAGTTTTTTAAAAGTGGAAACTTTTTGGAGAAAGCTAAAAGCAGATGCAGATGCTTAGAGGACAGTTGCCTCAGACCTGACAGAGCTAACATGAGACCCAGACATTTGGAGATGTGGGGCCCAGCAGATGTCACCATGTGCCTTCCCAGGAGATGCTAAGCAAACTAGAACCCAGAATTGTATCCTGGAGGAGCTAAGTGAAGGTCCACAGACACCAAGTGAGGAACCCTTACAGGAAACAGAGGCTGAAAGCAATGGAGATCAGGAACAAGGGAACAGCAGATGCCAGCCACATGCCTTCCCAGCTGACAGAGGAGTTCCAAATAGCATCACCCTTTCTTGAGTGATGGTAACCTCTTGTTGGTGCCTTAGTCTGTACATCTCCTCAGCACTAGAACAGTAAACTTGTAACTTATTAAATTCCCTTTTTAAAAGCTGTTCCATTTCTGGTATATCATTTTCTGGCAGCATTAGCAAACTAACACAAAAGTCAAGGTTCCCATTTTAATGATTGTCATGTGTACAATATAGTGATATTAAATTAACAATATTGTGCTACCAACATGACCATCCATTGCCAAAACTTTTTAATCACCCTAAAGAGAAATTGCAACTATTAGGCATTAAATAGGAGATAGGGATAATTCTCATTCCTATCTCCACCATTGTTCTTTATTTCTTCTTGTGCCTTTGAGTTAATGTCTAGTGTCCTTTTTTTTCAACCTGATGAATTCCCTTTAGAATTATTTGTATGGCAGTTCTTCTGGCAATGAACTCTTTAGCTTTTGTTGATCTATAAACACCTTAATTTCTCCTTCATTTTTGAAATATAATTTTGTCAGAAATAGAATGCTTGGTTTTTTTCCTTTAAGGACTTTTAATGCATCATCACACTGTCTCCATGGTTTCTGAAGAGAAATTTGCTGTTAATCTTATTGGGAATACCTTGTATATGATAAGTTGCTTCTCTCTTTTGGCTTTTAAAATTCTGCCTTTGTCTTTGGATTCTGACAATTTTGTTATGATATAACTTGGTAAACATACTCTTTGAGTCTATCCTGCTTGGAGTTCATTGTAATTCCTGGATGTCGATATTTATGTCTTTCACCAAAGTTGGGATGTTTTCAGCCATTATTTGTTCAAATATTTTTTCTGCACCTTTCTCTATCTCTTGTATTTTTGGGACTCCAATAATGTGCATGTTGGTACACTTGATGGTGACCCACAGGTCCTTTTGATTCTGTTCATATTTCATCACTTGTTTTCCTTCTGCTCCTCACATTGGATAATTTCAATTTTATCTTCAAGTTCACTGATCTTTTCTTCTGCCTGCTCAAATCTGCTTCTGTATCTGTCTAATGAGTTTCTCACTTTAATTACTATGCTTTGCAAATCCAAATATCTCTTTGTTCCTTTTTATCATTTCCATCTCTTTATTTTGTTCAAACAATGTTTTCCCAATTTACCTTATTCTTTGTATATGGATTGCTTTAGCTCATTGAACACATTTAAGACAGGTGATTCCTCAGGGATAATTTTTTTCTAATGAATGGGTCATACTTTTCACTTTCTTCCTATGTTTTGTGATTTTTTGTTGTTGTTGGGGGCTGGAAATTCTAAGTATTGTTATAACCTTGGAAATCTAATCCTACCACTCCTTTTGGATTGCTAGGTTTGTTGCTGTTGTGGGCAGGAGTTTTCAATGTGTGACCTTTCTAAAGTTATTTTACTCCCAAAAAGAAATGGAAAGGAAAATGAGAAAAGAAATAGATACTGCCTCTTTAAGATTCCTCTTCACTTTTTCCTGAGGGGTGTTGGAACAATAATCCCCACCCCACCCCTTAAAAGCTGGCACTTAAATGATCTGAAGAAGTTAATCAAAAGCTTTGATCAGGGATCAAGCACACCTACCTGGATTTTTGAGGACTGGGTCCTTTTAACCCACCCTGAAACTAGCAAGCTGCACCTGGACCTCCAGCTGCAGTTTCCACTGCTGCCTGCCATGAGGTTCAGGAATGGTGGGTGGTAGCCACTGCACAGAGGGTGAAATTCACTGATACTCACTGTAATTTACAAGCCTCTTCTCTGGATGCTGTATAGTATTCCACCAAATGCTAGACCTGCAGAAAGTTGATTCAAACAGTTCCTGCCAGTTCGATAATTGTTTTGGTGGAGGGAGTGGTTCCCGGAGGCTCCTACTCCATGATCTTTCCACAGTCCTCTCCCTCTTTCTTATTTTTTATTTTTTCATGGGCAGACAATGGGAATTGAACCCGGGTCTCTGGCACGACAGGTGAGAATTCTACCACTGAGCCACCATTGCACCACCCTCTTTCTTATTTTTTAATGTAAGCATTTGTAGATCTTAATTTCCCTCTGAACACCCCCTTTGCTGCATCCCTTAAGTTTTTGTAAACTGTGTTTTCATTTTCATATGTGTCAAGATGTTTTCTAACTTCCTTTGTCATTTCTTCTTTGAACCATTGACTATTTAAGAGTGCATTGTTTAATTTCCATTTTTTTGTGAATTTTCCAGTTTTCCTTCTATTATTGATTTCTAATTTCATTCCACTGTGATCAGAGAAGATACTCTACATGGTTTCAGTCTTTTAAATTTATTGAGACAACCCTTCCTCCATTATGATTTTTTGTATGTTTATTTGATCTTTAGAATCCCTTCTCATTTACCTTTGTGCATATTTTTCTCTATCATTTTTGTTTTATATTTATTGATTTCTGCTGTTTTTATTATTTCCTTGAGTTCAGGGCTTTTTACAGATTGTTTCCCCTCAATTCAAGGAGATTATTGACTGTTGTCTGCCAAAAGTAATTTACTGCATCCATTAGGGAGAAGTATGGAATGGGATAAGAGACCAAAAATGTTTAGAGGAAACAATTTTTCCTCTAGGAAATAAGAGGAATGGGAAGAAAAAATTTCCTTCTAAAAGAGAATTTGGGCCAGGAGAGGAGTTAATGTTGTAGAGTAGATATGGAGAAGATTATTTAGAAGAGAAGTGGCAAGAGCGGAGGCCAGCAAGGAAGTGGGAGAGCCAGATCATGTATAGCCTTGTAGCTCATAGTTAGAACTCTGGACTTCACTTTGAGTTAAATGGAAAATGTTGGATGATTTTGAAAAGAGAAGTTAAATTGTCTGACTTTATATTTTTAAAGGATCACTCTGGTTGCTAGGTGAAGGATAGGGAATCAAATTGAAAGCAGGAATACCAGTTAAGTTATTATTATAAAAGTGAAGGCCCCGATGAGAATGGCGACCACTGGAATTAAGCTGTTTTAAGCAGATTTGTATAGTGATATTAGGAAGAGAAGAACAAATAATTATAATTGTCCCTGAGGCACTCCAAACTAGAGGTTTAACAGCAGCAAGTGTTGTATGAAAAGAATCAAGGAATCTCACAAGCCTAGTGAAGAAAGTGTGTAAGAAGGTAGGAGTTATTAACTGTGTCAAATGTGTGTGTATGTGTTTATTTTTTTTCTAAACCATTTGAGGGAAAGTTGTATTGTTATTCTCCTTTAGTCCTTAATACTTCAGTGTGTATGTCTTAAGAATAAGGATATTCTCTTATATTACCACAGTATAGTTTTCAAATTCAGGAAGTTTAATATTGATTTAATACTTTTATATAATCTACAATCCATATTCCAGTTATAATTATCCTAATGTCCTTTACAGAGTTTTATCTCTGATACAGGATCCAGTGCAGAATCACATTTATATTTAGTTGTCATGTCTCTTTAGTCTCCTTTAATCTGGAACAGTTCCTCAACTTTTCTTTGTCTTCCATGATATTGACACTTTTGAATAATACGAGCCAGTTATTCTATAGATCATAGACTGTTTCTCAGTTTGGATTTTCCTTGTGATCAGATTCTGGTATCACAGCTGAAGGCACAGATTTGCCTTCCCCTCACTAGTGATGTTATTTTTGATCACACTATCAAGATGATGATTTTTTTCCTAAATGTATTATCATTTGTACCATTGCAATCAATAAACAATCTGTGTGAAGACACTTTGTGCAAATATCCTTCTCTTCATCAAACTTTACTTCCTAGCTATAGACTCCTTTGATGATTCTTGTCTGAGCCAACCTGTGCTATATTGTGATGATGATTGTGTGATGTGCAAGCGGATGATTTTCAACTCAACCACTCCTCTCTCATTTGTTGTTTTACTTTCTCCTGTAAGGAAGAGGCTCTCATTTTTCCCATTATCTACCTATCATCTCTATCTATCTGTCTATCTATATCTATCTATCTTCTATTATTAATATGGATTTATGGGTTTCTGTTTTATTCAGTGAATTATACTGCATTATTATCATTACTTTGATGCTCAAATCTCCGCAAATTCAACCAGTAAATGCCTCTTCAAGATGGTTCCTCTGCCTTTTGGGTATTTCTCCAGCATTTCTGAGCCCTTCCTTCCTTTCTTTTTTTAAAAATTGGGTCTCTATATATTACATATAGCACAACTTTTCCCATTTTAAGTGTACACATCAGTCATATTAATTGCATTCACAATGTTTTGCTACCATTGCCACCATCCATTACTAACACATTGTAGTAATGTGTTTCTGTTTGTGGTCACATACAGAAACCACAAACAGAAACAGAAACCACGAACAGAAACTCTGTACCTACTAAACAACTCCCAATCCCTCTTTTGCTCCACATTCTAGGTTGCTGGTAATCTATAATTTCTTTGCTGTCTCTAGGAAGTTGCTTGTTCTAGATACTTCACATAGGTGACATCATACAATATTTGTCCCTTTGTGTCTAGTTCATTTCACTTAACACAATGTCTTCAGTATTCATCCATGACATAGCGTATGTTAGACTTCATTCCTTTTTGTGGCTGAATATCCAGTTATCAGAATATTTATATTCCATTATATGGATACAAAATATTTTTTTAAATGCATTCATCTTTTGATGGACATAGGTTGTTTCCCCGTTTTGCTATTGTGAATAACGCTGCTATGAACATTGTTGTACAAATATCTGTTCGATTCCTGTTTTAAATTCCTTTGGATATAACTTAGACCCATGCTAAGTCATATGGCAATTCTATGTTTATTTTTCTGAGGAACCATCAAACTATATTCCACAGAGCCTGCATCATTGTACATTTCCACCAGCTAAGAGGTCTAATTTCTCCACATCTCACCAACACATTTTTTCCATGTTCTTAGTAATAGCCATCATAGCGGATGTGAAGTGGTGTCTGTTTATGATTTTGATATGCTTTTCCTTCATGGCTAATGATGTTGAGCATCTTTCATGTGCTTATTGGCCATTTTCACATCTTCTTTGGAGAAATGTCTGTTCTAGTCTTTTTTTAATTGAGTTGTTTGTCTTTTTTGTTGTTTTCCTTTCTCCAGTACTGTAACATGGTTTCTAATAGATTTCTTTCGAGTGTCTATTGTATTATTATCTATGTATTATAATGCATTTGTTTCCTTTTAAATACCAGAGTTTTTAAAATGCTGAACAATTTGTGATAAACATTCTGATAACTTGAATATTTACACAAATTCAAAATTATTTACTTGGCTAATAAATTTCTAGAAGTAGGTTTGTTAAATTGCGCTCCAAAAAAATTCTATTTATTTAAGACTAGCAGTATATAAGATTATCCATTGTGTCATTCATTTAGTTTGGGTAGTATTTTATTCAGTCGAGACTCTTACTATTCAAAGTGTGGTCCCCATACCAATTTCAGCATTTCCTGGGAGCCTACTAATAATCTCAGAAGCCACCCCAGACCTACTGAGTCAGAATCCACATTTTAACGATATCCTCAGATAATTCTTAGGCACACTAAAGTCTGAGAAGCAATGCTGTAGTGTAATTTATAAAGGGGTCTCAAATTGAGCTGGTCCTAAGTCCAGGCAAGGTAAGTTCAGGAAGCCCATAATGCATTTACTAATGAAGGGTATAAGTGGCAAAGAAGTGTAAGTTAGTTTTGGGAAAAGTGCCTACATATTAGAAAGCACGTATGTGTACTAAGCAAACCTTTCTGGAAAACAAGACAACGCAGCTCAGCCCAGAGTACTAACACCTTCCTTCCCCTAGCCACCCCACCCCAGAACACAAGCTAACATGACCTTTCCAGCCACAACTTCACCCACTCCAGCCTGAACACTACATACACTAGTTTACGTAGTGAGCTAAGGAATGCCTGTATCTGAATCACTTGTGAACACGTTACAGTGCAGGCTCTCAAACCCCACTCTCAGAGACTCTGTCTGAGTAAGTAGGGTCTGGTATAATGCCTAAAATGAGTATTTTAAAAGCACACCAGGTGATTCTGATTCCCTGAAGTTTGTGAACTGCTACACCATTTCACTTCCCATACCACATCTCTAATGTATTGTTTCAGCAAATGTTTTTTTTTCTAAGATTATTCCCATTTTTATAAAGACCTTCAGCTAGAAATCACTCATTTTATTTTTTAGTTAATGAACTAAGTCTTGGAATTCTAATTAGTTTTTAGCTGTCTCTAGTTCTGACCAATTGACACTAAGTTAGTGAAGATGAAGAGACGTAATCCTGTTTGAATGCTATTTAACCTTGTCATTCCCTATCCTGGATACTGCCTTCTTGGACCAGTCTGACTTCTTTTCAGATCATAGCTGAACGCTTTTATTTCTATCAGTATATTCTGGTGAAAAAAAATCATATTGTGAAAAAAATTCCATCAAAAATTTATTATGATGATGTTAGAATTCATTCCTCTTATATAAATATATAAATCAAATATATTAAATAAAATTGTATATAATCTATTTTCAATTTTTTTAATATAAGCTACTTCTTTTTTTATGTAGGAGGACCAAAGAAAAAAGAAAACAGCACATATAAAAGGTACTTTTTCTCAATCACTTATTAGAAGTACCTTAATCAACTTATAGCAAGTCATAAAAAATCAAGAGGCTTTCCTAAATATTATCTAATTACTTTTTTTTTTTTACATGGGCAGGCCCTGGGAATCGAACTCAGGTCTCCGGCATGGCAGGCAAGAACTCTGCCACTGAGCCACCGTGGCCAGCCCTATCTAATTACTTTTAAAGATCATGAAAATTCAAAGGAAATGTTCATTTGTTTTATGTGAATGGGCATATTTTTTTGCAAAGCAAACTTGTAATGTCATTTCTTAAGTAAAAATGTGAAATTTAAATGTATCCCTTATATATATCCAAAGATGTTATAGTCACTGTCATATAATAATACCTGAGAGTCAAAAGACATTGAGTGGGGGTGAAAGGGTAGTTCAGTGGTAGAATTCTCACCTGCCATGCAGGAGATCTGGGTTCGATTCCGGCCCATGCATTTCCCAAACAAACAAACAAAAAAGCAACCAAACAAAAATTCAACAAATGGTACTGCAATAAGGGGATACTCATATGGAAAAAGAATGAATTGTGACCCCCCTACCATACAGCATACGAAAAGATCAGACATTGAGTGTTTTGTAATTCCTTGGATACTTTATACTGTTTTAGTACCCCAAGCCATTACTTCCTACATAGTTTAGAATTTCTGAATATAAAATGAAATCATGTATTTAAAACAGCTTTAAAAATTAATGTGTACTCATACCAAACTCTGAAATCTGTTCTATAACTAATTGCTGCAGAATGCTTTTAAATTTATTGCTTTTTGTATATGTTGTTTTGCACAATAAAAAAATTAATGTCTAAAACACTGAAAAATAATATATAAAATATTATAAAGGCTATTTTGTATAAATGTAGTATTTTTTATAAGCTTTGTATCTTTTAATATCAAGTGTGCAATATAATGGGAAAAGCATGAGACTTTGTTGAAGTCCATTTTTATTTGATTTGTGGTAGATCACTTCTTAGTTTCCTCTTTTGTGAAGTGATGCTTATAGTAGCTATTCTGAAGAATTATTGAGACAGTATATGAGATTTGGAGGTATATCAAAAGACTTTGTAAAATGTAAGGCACGTTGAGGAAGAACATAGGAATGTCATTACTGCAGGGTGTTGAAAATTGACAGTAATTAATATTTTAAAATTTTAACTTATGTGTGAGACTAAAGCAAAAAAATGTTTATTTGGTACAAAATTTATATTTTGACTAGTGCATTTCCTAATATAACTTATGTAGACAGCTTAATTGAACACCATAAGTACATGGAACCTTGAGTAGGGCATGAAATTTTGTTGGTTTGTCCAGAGTGATGCCTTGATAAATCCCAGAGTGATTTGAAAAGTGAATAAAAAAGTATTTGCAAAGTCCCCTTCAGGGAATGGTGAGAAAGGGGGAAAATTCAACTTCCCCAAGTTGAATTCTTGATATTCTCACAAGCAGTGTGGACAACCAAAGCAATAGGCTGAGCCCCCAATCTTGGGGGTTGTTCATATGAAACTTAACCACACAAAGGATAGGCTAAGTCTACTTAAAATTAGGCCTAAGAGTCACCCCAAGAGAACCTCCTTTGTTGCTCAGATGTGGCCTCTCTCTCCAGCCAACACAACAAGCAAACTCACTGCCCTCCGCCTCTCTTCGTGGAACATGACTCCCAGGGGTGCGGACCTTCTTGGCAACGTGGAATAGAAATCCTAGAATGAGCTGAGACTCAGCATCAAGGGATTGAGAACCCCCCTAGAATGAGCTGAGACGCAGCATCAAGGGATTGAGAAACCCCCTAGAATGAGCTGAGACGCAGCATCAAGGGATTGAGAAACCCCCTAGAATGAGCTGAGACTCAGCATCAAGGGATTGAGAAAAACTTCTCAACCAAAAGGGGGAAGAGTGAAATGAGACAAAATAAAGTGTCAGTGGCTGAGAGATTCCAAACTGACTCAAGAGGTTATCCTGGAGGTTATTCTTACGCATTAAATAAATATCACCTTGTTAGTCAAGATGAAACGGAGAGGCTGGAGGGAACTGCCTGAAAATGTAGAGCTGTATTCCGGTAGCCATGTTTCTTTTCTTTTTCTTTTTTTTTTAAATTTATTTATTAATTTAAAAAAATTTAACAAACAAACTAAAACATTAATATATATAATCAGTAATTCACAATATCATCACTTAGTTGCATATTCATCATTTCTTAGAACATTTGCATCAACTCAGAAAAAGAAATAAAAAGACAACAGAAAAAGAAATAAAATGAAAACAGAAAAAAAAAGATTATACATACCATACCCC
>PVIY010052633.1:0-15085 GCA_004026745.1 Myrmecophaga tridactyla
CTTGCTCTTCTTTGGCCCACAAGATCCCTGCCCATGGTGTGTCTGTGTGCCTCTGGGTGGGGGAGGTGTTCTTGGTGCTTCCACGTGGCTCCCTCCGGTGTCCCTGCCTCTCAGCCCATGCACATCTTGAGTGCCGGTGTTTGGAGAAAGGACACAGGCAGTGGAACATGGGGTATTTCTCTCACCCGCTAATTGTTGGAATGGCTCTGCTCTGCATCCCCCCTCCTCCTGAGGGGAGGCACCCAGTGTTCCCCACAACCAGGCACATACAGCAGCCTGCATCAGGGTTCAGGGGTAGGTACTGCACACTGCAGCAAGGTCTCTGTGTGTGTGTGGCCCTACCAAGTCTGTTGGTTCCCAAGTTCCCACATGGGAGCTCCTGGGGGTGGGACTGAGAGCTGACTCCCCTGCTGGTTGCACAGATGGGAACGTGAGTGTGCAGTTTCTCCCTCACCCCCTCTGGCCGGTGCAGAGCAGCCAGCTCTGGAGGTGTGCACTATTAAATAAACTCAACCCATCCTTCCAGTCATAATTTCTCCATTTTTTCATCCAGGTTCTCACTATGCAATGAAGAAGTCTCTCTCTGGCCACTTGTACCCTGAAACCACATTCCTAGTCATTTTCTGCCTTTTCTATAATACATAATGAAGTTAGCTCTAAATTCACTATTCTGCCATCTTCCCAGACATCCTTCAACCTTTTTTTTACCCTAAATTTTATGTCTTTATATCTCAGCAAGAACCAATGTATAAAATGTCCTTTTGTTCCTTCTGAAATAAAGTGAGTTATCCAGAAATTATCTAAATATAACATGGACTCTTCTGTTCTTGCTTCTCTGACATTAAATTTCATCTAAGGATACGCAAATATATGAATGGCTGAAAATGACATATCAAGTCCAACAGCCAGAGAAGAAAAGAACAAGAAGCAAATGCATTAAATTCTGATTTCTTTATGCAATTCTGTTCTCAGAGCTAATTATTTGTTCTTTATTCAAGGTTTCCTCGTACAATGCAACATCATGAAAATATCTGATGAGACCAGCAGGCTTGTGTGAAACGCAAGATGTGTAGAAATAAAAAATTCTCAATTTTCTGTGACACATTCTATGAAAAGACAGAATCTGTTACTAAAATTAGCTATTAGCATTAAGGAGAGAATTGTTAGCAGAAATGTAAATCTTAAATTTACTAATGTTCCACCTCTGCTGTGGACATTAGCCAGCTCTTCAATATTATGTACAAACTCAGGAGACTTTAGGCAGAAAGGAAGGAAGGAAGTGGTTATTTTATTGCATATTCTTAGTCATAGAGCTCACACTATAAAATCAGGGCATTGATATATATATGAGATATATATATATCATATATATATGTGTGTGAAATTAAATATATGTAAACATAGTTTTGTAAGGGTTTTTAGTTACTGAGTCACTCTAGAGCTGAGACCCAAGAGAATAATTTTATTCCAGGGAGCGCAAGTATCCTCATTTCTAATGTTTGCTTAATAACCCAATAGAACTTGGATAATGAGGCAATTGAGGGTTGAAAAAAGTACACCATCCATCACAGTGACTCTAAACTGGTGACATACTGTTTATTTACAGTGCAATATAGGAAGACCTATGGCTCACAATGCTGACACAAATAGAAAAATAAAAACAATAGAAACTACTTAATGCAATTTGTATTCATTTTAAAATTAAACCAATGGCATGATGTCAAGATTTCTACTCTGTGTGACAGATATATAGCATTTATCAACGCTATATGCCTTGTTCATCAAACAGTACACAATAGGGGATTGGATTTCTATAATTCCTGTTCCACTGTAATGAAGAAACAGTGAAATAGGAACAAGAAAAGAGTTATTAGACCATCTACTTAATATCCATAGTTATTTCTATGAGAAATGCGGTCTCATTTTTCTCAGGACTGTTTTGATATTTTCCAACAAAAATTCTCTCACTACTCTTCTACACCACAGTACAATACTGTAGATGTAGCTGTCACTAAATTGTTTTTCCTTATTTCAACATCATCCCATTATTCTTTTTAATCACTATAGAGTAAGATATACCTGATCCTTCTCAACAGAAATGAAAAAGTTTTTTTTCTATTTGTAAAATGTGATGTCCAAATTTAATATAAGCTACTAAAATGCCATCCAGGTGTACTTCTGTCTTATATCGCTTGCATGGTCTTGTTCTTTTCCTCTAGGTTTTAATTGCTACTGTGTCATTGACTCACTTTCAAAAAACCATAGTCAATTTTGCCTCATTTATAAAGTCAGAAGAATAATTCTATTCAACCTCATATGACTTGGAAATGAAGGTACACATATCTAACCATTTTAGGAACATGTGTCCAGACTCACGAAATAACATTTAAAGGTAAGGTAAGTTAGAGTGAGAAGAGTTCAGGGTTTCTGATTGCTGTCTATCCTCATGGAGAGTTCAATTACATGAACTAGAGGAAAAAAATCCATTACAATTTTAGCACCATGAGATTAGCTGCTTGTCTGTCTTGCTCACTGATTTAGCTCCAGCACGAAGCATTATACCTGGCATGTGGCTGGCAAGCCTTTGCTATAAATATTTTTTGTTAGAAATACTTTGCAAATATTAAATTTCCAATTGCTGGTGATAACTGAAATATTTGCGATATTCCATTCCATAGATATCAACATTTATCTTTTTGTAATCCCTTTATGGTCTTCGTTTTTCAGTAACATTTCAATAACAATTACCTTCAAAATAATGGAAAAGTTTTAGAAAATAATATTTAAATTTTTAAATTTAACTCACCCATGAAACACTGGCTTTACAAGTTGATTCTCTCCCTATACTAATTATCTAATAACCATGCTTTTTATTTGTTTTTTAAATAATATTCATAGATCCACTTGAAAAAAATTAATGAGACTGCATGACAACTATGAAATCATTTTTAACAAAATTGATATTATATTCACTTTCTTCTGCATGTATTATTCAAAAGAACCATCAACTTTTGCCTGGGATATTTATTCTAGTAAATTTTTGTTTGGAAAATATGCTCTGATTGCTATAATTCATTTCTAATATTTCACCAGTATAAAGAATTTTTAAAAATCGGTTGTATTAATATCATAATAGCATCCTGGAATATTTTTGTCACTTTGCTTTAAAAATTGTTAACACAGTTACACTTCTCAAGCATTCAAACACATTCTAAATACGTTTCCTGTATTAGTCCAGTAATCAGCAAAATTCAAATCTAAAAATCAAAAGAAATATGTAATTGAATTTTATTATCTGTATGTAAAATACATATATGCTTCAGGCATTACTAAATAAATTCAGCAATGATCCTTATTATTTTTTAAAACTTCCATAAAGTTTAAAGTTTTGCATAATTTAGTGATTGTTACAGTTTGCTAAAGCTGCCAAAATGCAATTACAAGAAATGACTGGCTTTTAACAATGGGGCTTTATTAGCTTACAAACTGGAATTCTAAGGCCATGAAAATGTCTAAATTAAAACATCAACAGCAGGATACCTTCTCTGAAGAAAGACCGCTGGCATCTGGGACACCTCAATCACAAGGGACATGGCCAATGTCTGCTGGTTCTTCTCTCCTGGGCTTCATTGTTTTCAGTTTCTGGCTTCAGTAGTTCTTTCCACTTATGTGGATCCTTGCTTCCAGAGCTTTTCTCTCTAAGGTCTCTGGGCTTTTTCTGTATTTTATCCTCTCATAAAGGACTCCATTAAAAGGATTAAACCCAACTTGAATGGGCTGGGTCACATCTCAATTGAAAGAAGCTAAACCAAAGGCCTCACCTACCATAGGTCTGCACTCACAGGAATGAATTATAGAACATGATCTTTTCTGGCTCCAAACTACCCTGATGATTTTGCTGAAAAATTTGAGATCTCACAGCCTTCTAAGTTGTTTACTATGCTGACTCATTCATCCATCATTTCACTCATTGCTTCATCAAATATGTATTGAGCTCACACTACCTCCTTAACACGCTTGTAGCATTTGAGATTAGAGATAGATACATGGTCCTTGAATTCCTGGAGTTAGTCTATTGTGATCTTGTCTTCTCATTCTTTTCTCCATATATTTTAATTGTAATGAACTGTTTGGGGAATTTTTTATTCTATCCATAAGTTTTCAAGTCTGCTAATATAAATTTAGTATTTCTTGGAACATTTTTTTCCTAACAAGATACGTAAGATTCAGAATAATACCAGTGTTCAGGTTCAGCTATCATATTGTGATTCAATGATATTTTAAAAATACATACATTATAATTCATTAAAAAGTGTTAAATTATAATTTCTTTTAATAGCACAATATGGTAGGTATTCTATAAAAAAATTAAGATAGATAACACAAAACGTGCATTTGTTTTTCCATATAAAAACTATATCCATAAATGGTGAGAAATGCTTACTTACCTAGTTCAAAATATGCAATCACCTCAATTACCTAACAATTTCTAAAATAGAATGCTTAGTAAGACTCTCAGCTCTGGCATAATATTATGAAGTGGGAAAATGCTCATATGAATCCATGGGAAGATGTGATAGAGACTACTTATGCACCAATAAAATCCATTTCTTTTTCTTCTGGGCACATAGCTATATTACAATTCCTAGCATCCATTACAGTTAGGTCTGAGTGCATCTTTGAGTATTAGACAAAGGTATAGGAATAGAAGTGAAATGTCCTCCTTCCATCCCTGGTTAAATAAAAAATTACTTCATGCTCTTTACCCCTTATGACTGCCTGAGACAGAGTAGAGTATTATGCTCTTTAAATATAGTATTCGAAAATGACAGGAGTAGATGGTTAGGAAAAATATATAGGATGCTAGGATGCTGACGTACTCTATTATTCTGTGGCTAAATATTTGGTAAAACTGGTGCTTATGAAAATTTGGAAGAAAGACCAAGGGGTCTACCAAATCTATAACTCAACAGGGAGAAAGTTAGCAAAAAGCCAAAATTTTCTTTTGTATTAACTGCTACTTAATGCCTTTTTCAGATTATCACAAGAAATGAATGAATTTAGAAAACAACTGACTGATTTGTAAGCAGCTCTTATAGGACTTTCAAGTTAGAGAAGCCAACTTTTTCAAAACTTCTAGCATAAGAGACAGAACTGAAAAAAGACTTTGAACCACAGAGTTCTAATAAGATTTCTCATTTAAGCAAGGAACTTATCCTGCAGCAAAAGATAAAATTAAGAATTGTACCTTGAGATTGTGGGAAGATGGCAGCGTGATAAGCTCTAGGAATAAATCCCTCCACCACAACAACTGTTAAACAGGCAGGAACTCTGTGAATCAACTATTCAGAGACCCAGGAGTCTAGTAGAAAACTATTCCAGTAAGTCACTTTCTCTGCACACTGGCTACTGACACCCACTCCCTACCCCACTCTCACAACAGGAGGCAGTGAGGTCTGTTCACTGTCATAGCTTGCTGCTTCCAGAAAGAGGCATAAAAATTCACTTCACCAAGATGCAGGGAGGTGGCAGTTAGATCATTGATCGTGGGTTGTGACTAGATACTTTGAATTGCTTGGGACCCAGAACTCTGAGGGCAGCCATTGCTCCAACCTGCCCCCAGACAATGGTGATGGAGAACACTTAACGGTGCTATGCCTCCTCAGACCTGCAGATGACAACTGAAGGGCAGTATTTGCTGGACATGTAGAGAAAATGCAGCTTTGGGGAACATGCAGCTTCCTGGCCTCTCCTTCATACCCTCTCTAGGGGAGTTGGGAGTCTGTTGGTGCTTCCTTTGTAGGCCCTGGACTTGTTCTGGCTGGTAAAGACTGACCTGGGAAGGTTGTCTCTGACTGACACTTCCCAGATTTGTCCTCCAAGCAAATGCAACTTAAGACAATGAAAGCAGTGTAAGAAACAATTGAGGTGGATGGGCTGGAGCAAATGCTCACCTGCTTTCAGTCCAGTGGTGTCACAGGAGAGGGAAAGGCCTGTCTCCTGGAGAGTAGAGGAGACATTCAAAAGCCTACAAACAGAAGAACTCCGAAGACCACTAGCAAGCACAAGCCCACAACAAGACAAAGTCCAGAAAAGTCAAGGAGGACACTGCACTTTTCATGTGACCTGGGTGAACTTCCCTGTTAAGAGACACTCAAGAGAACTCTGTCAGATCACCAGTTGCTTGCAAAATTAAGAAGCAGACATCTCAGGGAATAAATCTAAGTTAACATTTTACTTTTTTGTTTGTTTGTTTTGTGCATTGGCAGGCACTGGGAATTGAACCCGGAGTCTCCAGCATGGCAGGCGAGAACTCTGCCTGCTGAGCCACCATGGGCCACCCCAAGTTAACATTTGAAAATATTAAAAGGTACTATATTCCTCAGAAGCATGCAAGACAAAGAAACAGGAAATGATGGCTCATCTTAAGGAAGAGGATAAAAATTGAGAAAACACCAATGAAGAAGACCAGAATGTGGATATGCCAAGCAGTCTTTAAAAAGTACTTAAAAATTTCAAGAAGATGAAGGAAAAAACAGAGAAGGAACTAAATAATATCAGGAAAACAATGAATGAGCAATATGAGAATCTTAGAAAAGAAACAGAAATTTTAAGAGTGAATCAAACATAACTACTGGAGTTAAAGACCACAAATAACTGAAGTGAAACATTTCCTGGAGGGTTTCGAAAGTATACTGGAGATGGCAGAACAAAGAATCAGCAAGTTTGAAGACAAGACAATCAACCTGAGTTAGGCTGAAGAACAGGAAGAAAAAAAAAAGTGAAAATAGCCAAAGAGACACTGGGGACATCATCAGGCATACCAATATATGCATTATAGGAGAGTAAAAGGAGAAAAAGGAATAAAGTTCAGAAGGAATACTCAAAGAAATAATAGGAAGGAATTTCCCAAAATCAGCAAAAAACGTGAATAAAATGCATGTTGAAGAAGCCCAGAGAACACCAAACAAAATAAAAATGGAGGAAATTATATCCCGTAATATATTGGTAACACTTTGCAAAGGACAAAGAAAATTTTGAAAGCAGTAAGAAAAAAGCAACATGTTATATACAATGGAGCTCCAATTAGACTGAGTGCCAATTTCTCATCAGAAACCATGGAGACAAGAAGGCAGTGTTTTAAAATACTTAGAGTGCTGAAAGAAAGGAACTGCCAACCACGAATATTATATCTGGTAAGCCTTTCAAAAATAAGGGAGAAAAAAAATTGATTATGACATTGCCAAAAAAAAAAAAAATTCTGAGGGAATTCTTCAGACTGAAAGGAAAGGACACTAAACAGTGGTTCACAGTGGCATAAAAGGATAAAGACATACAATAAAGGTACCCCAAGGTATTCATAAATGTGAGTAGTGCTGTATTATATTGTTTAGTACCTAACTCCACTTCTTACTTCCTACAGGTACTAAAAGACAATTAAAAATTAATGATAAATCTATGGTTTTGACATCCAATGTACAAAAATATATACTATAACAAGTACAAAAACTGTGGAGGAATGGAGTGATAGAGAAAAAGGATATGTGTATACTAGTGAAAGCATATTGTTATATATTTAGGATGTTACATTTTAACCCCCTGGTAACCATAGGAACACATGTGAAAAAATATAACCAGGTAGAAAAGAGAAGGCACTTAATAAGGTACAACAGCAACAACAACAAAATAAAATAAATATACAAGTAGGAATTAACAGAAGAAAATGAGAGGTATTATTTACTGAGTCTAAATAGCAAAATGGCAGAAGATTCATTGAAATAAAAAAGGGCTAGATGATTATACAATGAACAACTGTATGCCCACAAATTAGATAATCTACATGAAATGATCAAATTCCTAGCAACATACAAATTACCTATACTGACTCAAGAAGAAACAGAAGATCTCAACAAAGCAATGTCTAGTAAAAAGATTGAATCACTATCAAAAACCTCCCAACAGACAAAAACTGAGGTCAAGATGGCTTCACAGGGGTTTTCTGGCAAACATTCCAAGAATTAACACCAATCCTGCTCAAACTCTTCCAAAAAAATGAAGAGAAGAACACACCTTAATTCATTCTATGGGGCCAACATCACCCCAAAGCAAGATAAAGTTATCAGAGGAAAAGAAAATTACAGACCAATATCTTTTATGAGTATAGATGCAAACATTCTCAATGAAATGCTAGTTATCCAAATCCAAAAACATATTAAAAGAATTATACACCATAATCAAATGAGATTTATTCCAGGTATGCAAGCATGGTTCAACATAAGGAAATCAATTAATGTAAGACACCACATTAACAGAATGAAAGAAAAGAAACATATGATCATCTCAATGGATGTGGAAAAGACATTTGACAGAATTCGGCACCTTTTCTTGTTAAAAACAATCACAACACTAGGAATAGAAGGAAAATTCATCAACATAAGATGCATGTATGAATAGCCCACTAACTTAATGGTGAAAGACTGAAGGTTTTCTCTGCAAGATCAGGTACAAGACATGGATGGCCTCTAGAATCACTGTCATTCAACATTGTATTGGAATACAATTTGGATGCCTTTTATTTTTTTCTCTTTGCATAAGGAAATAAAAGGCATCAAAATTGGGCAGGAAGAGAAAAAACTTTCCCTATTTGCAAATGACCTGATTTTATAGACAGGAAATCCTAAAAATTCACCATCAATCTTCTAGAACTAATGAATGAATCCAATAAAGTGATGGGGTACAAGATCAACACACAGGACTTGTAGTTTTTCTATACTCTAGCAATGAACAATCAGAAAGCTACATCAAGGAAAAAACTACATTCACAATAGCAACTAAAAAAATAAAATATCTAGGAATAAATATAACCAAGTTGTAAAGGACATGTTCACACAAAACTGCAAAACACTACTAAAAGAAATCAAAGAAGACCTACGGAATTTACAAATTCATTGCAATCCCAATCAAAATTTGAACAACCTTTTCTTTCAAAATGGAGAATTTATCATCAATTTTATATGGAGGGGTAAGGAATCCCAAATAGTCAAAGCCATCTTGAAAAAGAAGAACCAAATTGGAGAACTCACACTTCCCACTTTTAAAATGTATTACAAAGCAGTAGTACACAGAACAGCATGGTACTGGCACAAGGACAGACATACAGACCAAAGGAATCAAATTGAGAGTCAGAAACCAGCACTCACATTTATGGTTAAATGAATTTTGAAAAAGGTGCAAAGACTACGCAATTGGAGAAGAATATTCTTTTCAATAAATGGTTCTGGAATAGTGAATTTCAAATTTAAAAAAGAATGAGGGGGGTATACTTACCTTACACCATATACAAAATCAACTCAAAATGGATCAAAGACACAAATATAAGAGCTACAAGAATAAAAGTCCTAAAGAAAATGTGCAGGAGCATCTTTAGACCCTTACATTATTCAATGACTTCTTAGACTTCACAAGCAACAAAAGAAAAATAGATAAATAAGAACTCATACAATTATTTTTTAAACTTTTGTGCCTCAAAGGACTTCATGAAAGTAAAAAGACAACATACCATAACAGGAGAAAATATTTGAAACTCACATATCCAATAAGAACTTAATATCCAGAATATATAAAGAAATCCTTCAACTCAAAAGCAAAAAGACAAAGTCCAATTTTAAAATGGGCAAAAGATCTTGAATAGACATTTCTCCACATAAAATATGCAAATGGTCTAAATAGCACATATACCACTAGTCATTAGGGAAATGTAAATAAACACTACAAGATACAATTCCATGCCCACTGAAATGCCCACTGTTAAAAAGACAACAGAAAATTCAAGTGTTGGAGAGAATATGGAGAAATAGGAGCACTCATTCATTGTTGGTGGCAATGTAAAATGCTGTAGCTGCTGTGGAACAGCTTTGCAGTTCCTAAAAAAGTTAAGTGTAGAATTACCATATGACCTGGCAATTACACTTCTATGTATACACCAAAAAGAAATGAAAGCAGGGACTCAGACAGATATTTGCACACTGATGCTCATAGCAGCATTATTCTCAAGTGCCAAAAGATGGAAGCAATCTAAGTGTCCATAAACTATGAATGAATAAACAAAATGTTTGGAATATTATTCATCCATAGAAGGATTGAAATTGTGATACATGTGACAATATGGATGGACCTTGAAAACATCTTATTGAGTGAAATAAGCCAGACCCAAATGGACAAATATTGTATGATCTTACTGATTTGAAATAATTACAATAAGCAAAAAGTCAGAATCTATAATGTAGGTTACCAGAGGATTGGGTGGGGGTACAGAATAGGGAGTCTCTATTTGGGATGCTGGAAAAATCTTGGTATTAGATGGTAGTGATGGTGGTACAATATTGTGCATGTAATTAATAGAACTAAATTATATGTTTGAATGTGGTTAAAAGACAAAATGTTAGGTTATATATATATGTTAGTAGAATAAACACTTTTTAAAAATCCATGGAACTGCCCAATACAAACTGTGAACCCTAAGTTAAGCCATGAGCTATATTTAATAGAGCAATCATTAATGAATAATGATACAGCAGTCACAATGTGACTGTGTGATTGTGAAAACCTTGTGTCTGAAGCTCCTTTTATCTACCTTGTCAACAAAGGAGCAGAACATATGGAATAAAAATAAATAATAGGGGGAACAAATGTTAAAATAAATTTAGTTTGAAATGCTAGTGATCAATGAAAGCGAAGGATAAGGGGTATGGTAGGTATAATCTTTTTTTTTTTCTTTCCTGTGTTCGTTTTATTTCTTTTTTTATTGTCTTTTTATTTCTTTTTCTGAATTAATGCAAATGTTCTAAGAAATGATGAATATGCAACTAAGTGATGATATTGTGAATTACTGATTATGTATGTTGATGTTTTATTTTGTTTCTTAATTTTTTAATTAATAAATAAATTTAAAAAAAATAGTGCAATCATTAAAAATGTGCTTTCATCAATTGTAACAAATGTTCCATGACAGTGCAAGTATTAGTAGTAAGGTGGTATATGGGAATTCTGTATTTTCTACATGATTGTTCTGTCAATGCACAACTTCTCTAGTATAAAAAAAATTCTTCCAGAGACGTTGTGCTAATTTACATTCTCACTGATGTTGTTGATAAGACCCACACTAGTATTACTATTTATTCACCATCCCTAAATATTATCAATTTTCAAGTTAATTTAGCAGGTAAAAATGCATTGTTTTAGTCAGCATTTATTTGAATACTGGAGGGGAAATAAAAAGAACTTTAAAAAATAGAATGGTGCCTTCTCCCAAAACCTGTTGTTTCAGATGTCGGCTACTATTTTATTGAAATAAATTGACAATGAAGGAAAGAAGCAAAGAAATCACCAAGCCTGAGAATTAACATTAAAAATGACCTTGGATATGGTTACTAACACATGAAATAAACTGGAAACAAATAGATAAGTGCCCTAATAAGTTATTTTAAATCAATATTAATGCAATTTTATTGAGATGTATTCATATACCATGCAATCATCCAAAGTATACAATCAGTGGTTCACAGTATCATCATATAGTTGTGCTTTCATCACCACAATTTTAAAAAATTTTCATTACTCTAAAAGAAAACAGAATAAAAATAGAAAAGAACATCCAAAACATCCCATACCCCTTATACCCCCTATTATTTATTTTTGTCTTTATTTTCTTACTCATTTGTCATACACCAAATAAAGGGAGTGTCAGTCACAAAGGTTTCACAATCACATGGTCACACTGTAAAAGCTACAGGGTCATACAATCATCTCCAAGAATCAAAGCTACTGGAGTGCAGTTCAACAGGTTCAGGTATTACCTTCTAGCTATTCTAATACACTAAAAACTAAGAAGGGATATCTGTATAATGCATAGGAATAACCTCCAGAATCACCTCTTGACTCTTTGAAATCCCTCAGCCACTGATACTTTGTTTTGGTTCATTTCTCTTTCCCCTTTTGGTCAAGAAGGCTTTTTCAACCCCACGATGCCAGGGCCAGGCACATCCCCAGGAATCATGTTCCACTTTGCCAGGGAGATTTACACCTTGGGAAGTTGTTCTGGTTTGCTAGCTGCCAGAATGCAATATACCAGAAATGGAACGGCTTTTAACAAGGGGAATTTAATAAGTTGCTAGTTTACAGTTCTAAGGCCGAGAGAATGTCCCAATTAAAACAAGTCTATAGAAATGTCCAATCTAAGGCATCCAGGGAAAGATACCTTGGTTCAAGAAGGCTGATGAAGTTCAGGGTTTCTCTCTCAAGTGGAAGGCACATGGCAAACACAGTCAGGGCTTCTTTCTCAGCTGGAAGGGCACATGGCAAACATGGCATCATCTGCTAGCTTTCTCTCCTGGCTTCCTGTTTCATGAAGCTCCCCGGGAGGTGTTTTCCTTCTTCATCTCCAAAGGTCACTGGCTGGTGGACTCTCTGCTTTGTGGTGCTGCAGCATTCTCTGCTCTCTCTGAGTCTCTCATTCTCCAAAATGTTTCCTCTTTATAGGACTCCAGTAAACCAATCAAGACCCACTCAAATGGGTGGAGACATGTCATCCCCTAATCCAGTTTACCAACCATTCTTGACTAAATCACAGCAACCAGGGGATGATCTCATTACAGTTTCAAATATACAGTATTGAATAAGGATTATTCTACCTTTAAGAAATGGGATTTATATCAAAACATGGTTTTTCTTAGGGGGCATACTTCCTTTCGAACCAGCACAGAAGTCATGTCCCATGTAGAGGGAGGGCAGTGAGTTCACTTACAGAGTTGGCTTAGAGAGAGGGGCCACATCTGAGCAACAAAAAGAGGTTCTCTGGAAGTGACTCTTTGGCATAATTATAAGTAGGCTATGCTTCTCCTTTGCAGGAATAAGTTTCATAAAGGCAAGCTCCAAGATCAAAGACTAGGCCTATTAAATTGATAGTCCCCAATGCTTGTGAAAATATCAGGAATTCTCTAGGTGGGGAAGTTTAATATGTCCACATATTCCCTAGTCATCTAGAGGAACTTTGCTAATACTTTTTTATTTTCTGCCCAGATAACTCTGGAATATACTGTGGCATCAGATTAACCTGCACAAACCAACAACATCTCTCTCCCTATTCAAGTTTCCACGTAATTATGGTGTTCAAGTAACTGACCGTACAGATTAAACTAGATAGTGTGCTACAGAAAATATAAATTTTGCACCAATTAAACATCTCTTCCTTTGATCTCCCACAGAAGTCAAAGTTTTAAAGCACAGTCAATATCCTTTATCCTTTAGTCTGACTTTGTCCTAACCAGATCAGCTTTGTTCATATGTCTAATCTAAATCTGATCTCTTTTGCAGCTTTTAAAACAGGATTCCCAAGGATGAGCTTGGCCTTGGCATCATGGGATTGAGAAAGCTAAAAGGGTGAAGAGAAATGAAACGGTATAAAATTTCAATGGCTGAGAGATTTCAAATAGAGTTGAGAGGTCATTTTGGAGGTTATTCTTTTGCATTATATAGATAGCCCCTTATAGTTTTCAGTGTATTATAATAGCTAAAAGAAAATACCTGAACATGTTAAATAGCAATCCAGTAGCTTTGTTTCCTGAAGATGATAGTGTAACTACAAGGTTTTTATGGTATGATCATATGACTGTGAAAACCTTGTGACTGACACTCCCTTTATCCAGTATAAAGACAGATAAGCAAGAAAATGAAGACAAAATAAATAAATAGCAGGGGGATAAGGGATATAGAATGTTTCAAGTGTTGTTTTTAATTTTTATTCTTTTTTATTTTAAGTAATGAAAATGTTCAAAAATTGTGGTGATGGATGCACAACTATATGATGATACTGTAAACCACTGATTGTATACTTTGGATGATATGATATGTGACTATATCTTGGTAAATTTGCATTAAAAAAGAGGAATAATGAAAAAAAAAAAAACAGAAAGAATTGGGCTTCGAAGCTATGCAGCCCCTAGGGAAAGTAATATTCCCATTCTTCAATGCCCACTTCAAAGTTGTCCATTTTAGAAAATATACAAGGAACACCCTCCAAGAGGGTGGCCCCAGAGTTCATAGAGGTCAATAGATAAGGGAATTCCTTCCACAATACAGACCCAGGATTTAATCACTAATCTTCCTTCACTGTCAGTATAGAGAGAGCTTCAAAATACTTGCCCAAAAAGATCCCATCACTGCTATGTGTTAGTGCCTGCCATGCGTCACCATCACCCATTTGCATTACTGATGTTTCTTATGGTTCTCCTGCATTTGCTTCACCACTCTATGCTGTCTTTGAGTTAATAGATATTGGAATACAAGAACATACAACCGGTCCTGATGTAGAGGATTTCACATCTTCCAGAAATCCTGGACTTTGAAATCACCATAATAATTGAATGGGGTTGTAGATTATTTCTCTTGGGGAGAGGAAGTCTGATTTATATATGGGAAGAAGGATAAAATGAACATTTCATGAACAGGAGGTAAACTGTGGTGGTTTGCTATTCACCAAAATTTTGCATTCTCTTCTTTAGGAGCATAGAGACAAAAAAATTTCAGACTCCCTGGCACTTTGGTATGTCCGGGTTATGGAATAGAAGTTATATGAGCCTTTTCCCATTCAAGTTAATGAAAAGTCCCAAGATATTTACCACTTACTGGGTAAATTACCTCACCACTAGGTAGGAAACAACCATGATGTTGTTGAATAGTGCCCTGGAACTTTCAACAACATGAGTTGTGGTGTAAGGGCTGGAAAAGGGCTCTTCCTGCCAACATATAATACCTGCTTCAGTGCTTTACGTGAGAAACAAATGCATCTTATTTAGGGTTAGTTTTTTGCGTGTGTTTAGAGAAGATAGCATTATTCTAAATCAAAAGCTAAATTTTGCAATACAACTTTCAGTCACTCCCCTATAAATGTAAAAAAAAAAAAGAAATTCCTCCTGTAAATGTGCTATTAGTCAAAACAATAACACAGAGAGTACATGCACTTTCTTGGGTTTCTTCCAATTTTGGATTGAGCGATCTTATTTTCAGATCCCTTGTGATAGTTTGTGTT